>JAKGSA010000366.1:346242-388774 GCA_033558755.1 Philaethria dido | reverse complement strand
TAATTAATTAATCATAAATAACATACTTGTCACTATCATTATAACTTTTACTCTTTTTTTGTTAAATTAAATTTTAAGGATTAGTATTAAGAAAACATGTCATCAAGGTCACAATTAGCAAGCTGTGTTTAGCTTAATATAGTTGTACAATTGTCTTCAAACTGTATTGCATGTTTTAGTTTTAAGTGAATTATTGTAACAACTGCTGGTGAACCTTTAAATAAATAAATAAATAAATAAATAACTTATTAAATTATTTTTATAATTTTATTTAATTATAAGGATTGGACCTTAAACATGTTGGGATAAAAACAGTAGTGGATAATATTCATATAGAAATTTTAAGAAGGCAAACGATGTTTTTGTTATCTACCAAAGATTTTTGAATAATTATCTTCCAGAGTTATCTTTAAAATTAAATAATTTAATAATTTAATTTTAGGGACAGATTTAATTTAGAATGAATACTCAAACAAATTTATCTCAGTAAGGATTAACATAGAATTGAAGAGAACAGATTTGCAAATTACTTGATAACTTTAATCATTTTAAGATAAAAACGATTTCTTAACCTTTGAAATTAACGTATGCCGTCGCGTACTTTTATCAAGATTTTTTTTAAAGTAGAATTTATTTACAAATTATTTTTAAATTATATCTTAAATACAGCCAAAAGTAAATCAAAGCCAAAGGTCTATTAGTAAATTAATATAATTTTTCTTAATGATGTAGTTATATTTTTTCATTATTTTACTAGAGCTCAATTGTAATGAATTTGAATGGTATGAAGTGAAACTAACCTGCGTAGGTTAGCTTCACTCTGTATCCCGCTCATAGCACGGTAGGCAGACGGAACCAGAGAACCGAGTGTTAAGACATTTAGTTCTCTTTTTTTAACATTTCTGTTCCCCACTTTCCGCTGAAATGAGGCATTGAGTGGCGGAACTCAACGCCGCGCTTTGCCTTGTTATCAGAGCGAGGAAATGAAACTACTATATACAATATTATTTAATATTTTCATTTCTTGAAGGGGAACACTTATACGTCTTAGCAATAGAATTTTTAATTAATATTGTAAATACTATTGAAATCAATATATCAAACCAAATAAGAAGACAACGTCTTATGTATTTTATAATCTGTATAGATACGGTCTTAATATTTTGTTAATATTTGTACATAAATTGACCCTGATATAATTAATGTTATAATAAAATTTCTATTAAACAAGCCCACTTCGCCAATTCTACGTCAAATTAAAAAAATATATACAGGTGTTTGTTCTGCTAAATGAGGGCGAAATAAATAATCCAATTCTTACGGAATTTAAGAAAATTTAAAACAAATAAGTTATACATTTAGATAACATTGGAACATACTTTATATTTAAGTATCTGTTCTATATTATATTTTGATCTATTAAAATTATTTCATATATTTTATTTTCCCAAAAATCACTTAATTTTTATTTAACTGTTAATATTTTTTATTAATTTATTATTTAGATGTAATTATTATACAAAATTTTAATTTTCATATTGAATCAATCTTTACGTATACTAATTCTTAAATATTTAAATTAATTTATCGCTTTTATTTTACGTTTCAAAGTAGTTTTTGAGTATTAATTATTTCAATTTCAAATTTACATAATATTGACGCAAAAAAAATCAAAACTCCAGTTATTTTTGGCTTGACGTATAAGAGATTACTTTAGGTAGAAAGACATTTTTCATTTTATTTATTTACGTATATATGTATGTGTGCAGTAAATTTCAAACAGCAGTCTAGTGTTATGATACACGAACCATTTTGAATTCTTCGTAACTCAAAATCAATTTAAAATATTAACATAAAATGGATTATGTATTAAAATTCCTTAGATTAACTATAATACCATATTATATAGATAAAAAGTTAACAGTTATTTAGATACAAACGTTTAAAAATCAATATTTTACCATTTACCTAATTTATTATATTTTGCAAATGACCTAGAAACTTGAAACTTGAACCCAGCTAGGTTATTTATGTTTATACATCAAAATTCAGAAAACATTGTTTTTGAATTAAGATAAGAATATAAAACAAATATAAAACATATAAATTTCTTCATCTCTTTTCATAAAAATTGTCTTCTATTTTAAACTTAGTAAATCATTCTCGAATGTAGCTTATTCATACTATTTTTTTAATACTATTTTTTTTTAATTATGTAACATAATTGAGACATGTCACCGATTATTTTTAATTAAAGATAAATTTTCTTAAATATACCTTTATAAAACATTCAATAACTAGACGTCTGTGTTCTAATGGATTTTATTACAGTAATTGTTGATAACATTCAGCCGGAACGGCTACGTCACTATCAGGAGTTACCAACTGGGAAATACTGAAACTGCTGTTTATTTTCCGTGACATTAATATAAAGTTATTTTATTTCATTTGTAATGGATAGTGTAAATTTCCAATGGAAGATTTATATCATAATATCTTATTGTTTTGATATAAGAAATTTTTAAGAATCAAACGCGTGCTTAACAAATTAAATTAATATTTTTATGGCAATGTACATTTAATGTTGCTTTTAACTTTCATATTAAAGACATAAAAAAATAATAATAATCGCTTAATAAAAAATAAAGTAATAAAAATAAATAAAATGATATATAATTTATATCTTAGATGCGCGTAATGTAAAAACTTGCGCACTTGGCCACCTCTGGTTAAAGGCATGCGAACACTTCCTGTCATAGATTTGAGAGCGCGGCCATTTTGCGGAACGACTTATGTCGCTAAGAAAAGTATACCTCTTAAGCTTTATTGATTTTAATAGCGAAAGGTCGTTGCAAGTGTCTGATATAATTGCCATAGTTAAACTGTCTGGCTCTCTATTTGGCCATTTGAATGAATTAGATATACTTACGTTTATTACAAAATCAAGGCCAAATAAGCTTTCTTACTAATATTATATTATTTTACTTTTTTACGTATCTTGGATATTATGAAGAACGAATGAAGTCATAAAATTAAGCTTAGAAAATATAAAATGTTGTTATTTCTAAAAATAATAAATCTCAAAGTACTTCGTGCAGTAAGGGAATGTCATCGGATCAGCAAAAAGCGTGGAGGCGCTGACACCAGCGGTATTTGTTTAATTGTGAGATAAGAAAACACGACACGCAATAATTACAAAGTAAAACTAAATGACTCTCACTTAATTTAGTTTTCTGAGATAGACTCAAGTATGATAAATGCTTGTAATGCGACAACTGAGTGATGTTACCGCTGTCCGACATGAGCATACCATGTGTAATCTATACTAAAGCGAGAATTATAAAGCGTCGCTTTCATCTAGCGATAGCTATATGTTTGTCCGTTATATATTTTTTTATATATTATTATAAGAGACGGGTATCCCAGTAGTTTGCTGGTAGGAGGTTCGCCCTCCGACTGGCTCGCTACGAATATCATGTCAAAGACGAACCGCCAAATATCTTATGTTGTGTTTCGGTTCCATGAGATCTAAACCAGGATTTTCCTATTCCCACCCATCCTTTCCCCATAATGTGGTGGTTCCGATGGCGCACTGCCACGGCCACTACATTATTTCCTTCCCCTCCCATCTGAAGAGTAGGTCGGCAACGCATTTACAACTTCTCTGGTGTAGTAGATGTCCATGGGCGAAGGGCTACTTACCATCAGGTGGTTCTGCTACTCGTTTGCCATCCTTTATCAATAAAAAAACCAGATTTTTTAAAATATTAATATTAATAAGAATATATGTAAAATATATGTAAAAAATATATGTAGGCATATATACTTTTATTATGACTAATATGTTAAAGTATTTACTTGCTCAACGGCTTGCAATGTTTTCACTAATTAACTTGAAGAAGCATATTAAAAACAGATATATGTACATATTCCTACATTTATTTATTTGAATTGATTTTCTAAATGATCCATTAAATAGGTTTTCAATTATGTTTACTTTTATGCCTACTAAAAGCTTCACGTTTTTTCCCGCAGTAAGTCAGAAATAATTTAGTGTTATGACACTCCATTTCTCCACTTTCTTCCTTAATTTGGGCCTTGAATGGTGTATTTAATTCGATACATTGGGCCTTGAATGGGTGTAACTCAACGTTTTGTCTTACTAGAGCAGATAAATGAAAATAATTTAAATATGATTAGTGCTTCAATTGGGAACTGAACCTTCACCTCGCATTTACAATTAAAGGATTTACCACTGCACCTCGATGGCCTTAACATTTTATGTTTAATTTTTTATGTGGCTTAACAATTATAATAAGCATTATTGATGTTATTGTGTTACACATCAAGTAAGATGATTGTATGTTATGTTTTTGTACTGTGAGATATGTGGCGGGTTTATGGTGTGACTGAGTTCGATCTCTTATCAAAAGATACTAAAAATCGTGTAATTTACTCCGGTATAGTTTTTGTGTAACAAAAACACGGCGTTAGGATTTCCGTTATCCTCGCTATCGATGGCAAATAGTCTGGAGATGCAAAATGTAGATGAAATTTTTTTAAAAAAAAAAGACAACATCTAAAATAAAAGCGCACATATGATTACTATTGCATTCGCTTTGCTATTGTGGCGATGCGTGTATTTGCTTAGTGAGCTCGTTAAGTACACAGATAATGTCAAACAAGGCTCGTCGTTAGTCTTTTTGTGTGTGTGTTTGTCTGCTCGGTCACGGCAGACGTGTGGTTTTGCGCAGGTCAAGTATGATTTCAATCACGACCATATTTGCCCTTTTTAAACAGTGCGTAAGTGTCGTGGGATTTTTACTTTAACAACCTTAGTGGCTCACTTGCATCAATTATTGTATTGAAGGATGCATATTATATCCCTATTTTTTAAATGATTGAAAAAAATCATCAATGAAGAATATAATGAGATTTATTTTACCTGAAATATTGTGTCAAACAAAATGTAAAGAACAAATAACAAGAATGGTTTCACGCTTCTATCGAATAAGACGTTCAGGCGCGGTTTTTTACTATTTGTCGCCTAATTTCGATCGCTGAATTTGCTTGCTGAGTAACGGAACCCAACGCCGCGCCTTGTCTTTCCACTACCGGAAAATTAATGTATTATATTACTTTGATTATGAAAATAGTAAAAAAATTATTGATTTTTTATTAGAATATTTTTATTCTGTTCAATGGTTAGTTATTTTATTTAACACATAGAAAGTATTTCATATATTTCCTTTCACTTCTTGTGTTAAATACGTAAATATGACTTGCATAAAACACTGAAAAAAAGGAGAACAATGACTCGAAATAGAGACGGAAGCAAAAGGAAGCTTATTACTTAAACTATTATTGAATACAAGTTTATTGACGTCAAAGATATTTTAAAAGGTTTATAGCCTAATTTGTGGAAACACTATTTAGAGCATGTGAGTGATGTAGGTTATTTTTTTTAGTTTTTTTATTAATACTAACCTAGAAAGCTATTGTTATAAAATGATTTGTTTTGTATTGAATTTATAGTTCTGTCAATACGTTTAGATAAGTAGAAAATTGCGTCACTACTACTGTTTACTATGAGTGCAAATACGAAAGTATATGTAATGCTTGGAGGTATATATGTATTTTAATATCAAATGAGTCACAATGAAAAATTAATACAAAATCCTGAATATTGCACCTTAATCTGGCGATGTGTAGGAACTTAATATAGAAAATCGAAGGGCCGATAAAAAAACCGTAAAGAGCGGCGTGTTGCGCTTGCGCATTACCATAGCTTGTTTTTTCGTTCCAGATTCGTGACACATCGTGTGTGTGCCCCGTGGTAAATAATATATATTTCTAATAAATAAAACAAGGGAACGTGAGCGAGATAAAAGCAAGCGCGTACGGTGCGCCCTAAACGTCATTGTGACCCGTCGGATCGTTAAACGAATGTGAAAATATTTTGTGCTTTAAGGTTCCATAGAGGTGAGATGAGAAGGGAAATGTAGTAATAAAATTTAAGCCCTTGTAATAATACATATGTTGATGACCTCACATATATTATAGATACAAGTCGAGTCTTTTTGAAGATATAAAGAATAAGATCTTTACAAAGATATAAATAAATCTTATCATAAACGTAGATAATCATAAAGTTTTGTTTAATACTATATATAATAATTTTCTAGAAATTAATTTTTAAATGAGTTGGAAGTGTATCTATAAAGAGGAAAGAATGTATTTGTTCAGCTTTATGTATAGATTTAATATCCAAAAAGTAATATACTCGTACATTTCCAATTATAAGTATCGATCAGTAATATTTTATTTAAACAATTCAATGTAGGAGGTCACCTATAAGAATTTTTTATTTATATGACTAATCTTTGTGTAAATTTAACACGTTCAGGACTCCCGGCGACAGCTAGCAGCTACTAAGTTATAAAATAAATAAGTCGGTTTACTTTTGATCGGTGCTTTTAGAAGTTGCGCTTGACGGAATGTTGTAAATACCAATGCTGCCCAACGGCAATTGTAAAAAACTTTACGCACCTAATTTAATAAGAAAAAGAATGCCTAATAGTTATTTTCTTCTTAAACTTTACACGATTTTAATAGTATTTATTTTAAAATATTATTAAAAGAGCTCGACGTTATTTCCCGCATAGCAGGGTGGTAGAACCTAGTGTAAAAACACTCCGTTTTCCACCATCTGCCCAATCTCAAGATAAAACTCCAGGACGTGCTTTGTTTTACCAAAGCGGGGAAATGGAAATAAATAAATGGAAATAAAAAAAAATACATTTCACCGATTTTCGAACCCACAACCATTGCATCCTCATTTAGACGCTGTCCCGCTACGTCACTGTGGCCTCTGATATAAAGGTGTCCCAAAATTAACGCAAGATTTGACTTTGCCGCCATTTGCTATTATAATTCAAATCTTGCGTTAATTTTGGGACGACCTATTAATATCATGTTTATATATATATTATATGATACTGCTATACCATATTATACTATACCGCGACTTCGTCCGCATGGAATATAACTTACATTGTGTTAAAGTTATGATAGTAGAAGATTTTTTCTAAAATAAAAATAGCTTAAGTTACTCCTTATTACATCAGTTACATTACATCAGTTTAGTAAAAGTCCCGTCAAAAGTGGTCGAGCCATTTCAGAGATTAGACGAAGCAAACAGGCAAAATATATATGTCCCGTAGATATGCATGTAGTAAAATGCATATCTGTAATATTACAAACAGACACTCAAATTTTATTTAAATGTATGGATTATCGTGCCAAAGTATTATTTATGTTTTTTTGGTGTTTCGTAGTCAATTCTCATTATATATATATTTTCTTGTTAAGTAGCTAAAGAATTTTCTTACAACGTGGATTCACGCAATTCCATAGTTTTTTCTGCGTAAGCTCTAATTTGTCAGGCGACACTCTCCAATGCAAATATGTGTCTCGTAAATGGGTTGTGTAAAGACATAAAATTATTTCCAGTCTCAACTCATGGGAAAGGTTTGGGAAGTATTGTTATAAGTAAGTAAATGCTTGTTTATATTTATGTCTGATTTTGATAATTATAGCTATTTGTTAAATTTCTCGAAGATTTTAATGAATTTTAAATAGAAGAAGTTCATTAAGATTTTAACAAAAAGAAAAAATCGACTTCATAATGCCCTAAGAAGTACAGTTATTACGAATAACTCAAAAATTACTAGTCAGAACTTAACTAAATTTAAAGAGGACAAAAGAGGACAAAAATAAAGAATTATCAAAATTGGTTCGACTGTAATCTGATGATAACTTCCTCCTTTTTTGAAGTCCGTAAATAATTTTACCTATTAAATTGCTATCATTGACTATATACTTATCTATGTTCAACTTTAAGGATATGAAGTGTAGCTCGTGGTTTGGAGTCAAATCCTATACAAACACTTTGGCGTTGTGTTGAGACACTTCCTCGCTGTGTGTTGTCTACCGCATATGTTATGAGCGTGTTCAGAGGAATTGTTTGTTTCCTACCTAATTTTCTAGCTGCACAGTACGTCACGAGCTCCAATATCATCCACACCATCTGGATACACTCTGTTACAGCGCGGTTTCGTAGGAACTTCCTTCCGCGTGCCTCTTAATTCTGGAAAGGCATACCTGCGGTTGTGTTGTCAGGTCAATAAGTGGATCAAAAGGCGCGCCTATCTCCATCTTAAAAGCCGACAACCATTTTCTCCTCTGGTGTTACGCGAGGCCGCAGGCGGCGGTGATCACTTACCATCAGGTGACACGAACATTTGCCTTGTCATTCTCATGAAGAAAAACGCAAAGGCATGTTTATTTTAAATAACATAAAATGAATTTATATGTGTAAATGAATGTTGGTAAATTAATAACTTTTAATCATTATCACAGTATTTACCTATTAATACTTGTTATATTGGTTACAATGGACTAATGCAAAGTATCTATTTGAAAACGTCACATCCAAAAAAAGTATTTATTTAATTTTTCATAATAGTAATTGTAAAAAAATATTTAAATT
Organism: Philaethria dido; assembly: GCA_033558755.1. Classification (NCBI taxonomy): domain Eukaryota; kingdom Metazoa; phylum Arthropoda; class Insecta; order Lepidoptera; family Nymphalidae; genus Philaethria; species Philaethria dido. The sequence goes on along the minus strand of JAKGSA010000366.1, from coordinate 380,223 downwards.
AGTATTAAAAAAAATTGTAATAAGTAGAAACCGAATTTCTGAACCTCTTGGGACTTCAACAATCTCCTAGTATTTTTCTCATACAGTATACGAACGAACTATAAAAGTCATAATAAATTACCAACTGCTTAATAAAATTAGAAGTGAAGGAAAAAATGTTTCGTAAATAAATAAAATGAAATATTTTAAATGTAATAATAATTTAATATCACAAACATAGCATTTATGTTTGTACAGTTATAAATACTATTTGAACTATACAAATAATGATTAAGACATAAATACACTGGCTCTGTACTTTACAACAATATATTTAATAGCTCTATTAAAGCTAGTCACATTTCATTGAATCTCTGCAACAGCAATATAAATAGTTAACAAAGAAAGTAATGAAAATAGGAAATAATATACAATTATAGTTACAGCAGCCTCGACCGCTTAGTTTAAGTTGTCAAAAATGAACCAGCCATCGACACATTAACTAAATAATTTACAGGGGCGGATCCAATCATTTAAATAAGGGAGGGGTCATAAACCTGTTGAATTGGTGGGAGGGGTTAGCAATACACTGTTTAAGGGGAAGGAAGATCCTAATAAATAGACATAAGCGATAAAACCATTCGAGAAAAAAGTAGGAACGTGACATTTTTAACAGAAATTTCAAAATTACGAACTAAGTATTGTGAATTTTAGCAATCAATGTATTTAAACCTGCGAGCACTTATTAATTCAATAAATTTATACCGCCCCCTTTTTGGATCCGCAATTTATAATTTACTAACAAAATAGTACTAGAAGAATAGCTTTAACTTAAATATGATCAACAAAGGAATGAATTAATATTAATACTAATTATCTAATAATATCATAGATAATTGTTACTACATAGATGGTTAATCGAAAAATAAATAAGTTAACACCTTGACTAGGATTACCAGAAAATTTTGAATGTGGCTGCCTGTTAAATATATATTAAATTCGTTGTTATTTACAAAAAATATTTATGATTATAAAAGGAACTAATTCACTCTAGACCGAAATGGCAATGTAATGGCAAATACATTTTCTACTATAAACAGCCAAAAGTGCAATTGAATTACGAGATTCCTTTTGGGCCGAAAATAAAGGCAGAGACACACAATGAGACCAAGACCGTTATGACACACAGGACACGAGCACCACAACAAACAGCTTTTACAAATAAAATTAAATATAGAATCTAATCACTAACACAAGATCATTCGTTGAAAATAAATGTTCGGTCTTTGACGTCGTCGTGTGACAAACGTTGTCATAACATAAATAAAAGCACCAATAATTAAGTAGATAGCCCAAGAAATCGGGTTTCTGTTGACCGCAATTAATTAAATTAGTTAACTCAACCGTATTGTGGCTTTATTTGTTTGGATTCACATCATACATTTTTTGGAAAAACTGAGCGAGATATTCCAAATAGTTGAGCGTGTCTATGTATACGAGCAGAGCGTACGACATTTTGTCTACGTTTTCGATGTCAGGAATCTCAGATTCAGGTAACGGCTTCACTTCCAGGTTGCGCGACCTCATCACCGTCTGTCAAAAGAGAAATATATATTTAGGATATTTTATTTTAATAAAAAATAATTTATTTTGTTTTATTATATCATAATAAATTAATTAACTTAAATTTTTATCTTTTTTAATTGAATTTTGTAAGTTAGCTTACTTTAGAAGATGAATATATTTTTAATTAACCGTATATTATTCAATAAATAATTTACTATTATACTTACATTGAACATACAAAGAACAGCACGGACATTGTGCATGCTTTTGGTAATATTACATTTTATGAAGGCATCTGAGTTGATGTCATCATTTAATGCCTCCTGGGACACAACATACAGACCGGCGACCACCATTTGCAGCCCTTTGTACATGGCGGGCAATATTTCGTCCGTCCTGTTCTGTTAACAATAATGAAAATATTAAAATGTTATAGTTATAAAAATATTATTTTAAAGAAACTTGTATGACAAGCGATAGTGGCGCACTAAACTCCAGAGTCCTAATGTCAGCTTTATTGAATCTCAGGGTCTTTGCAAATTATAATAGAGATACTTAAAGGATTAATACGCTACGAAGAAGTGTTTAAATTAGCGAATGCTGTGAATATACTTTTGTTTAAAATATAAATTTAATTTAAATACACGTATGGGGTCGATAATACGGTTTTTATATGATTGCATTAGTATATTATAATTTTTACTAATCATTTCAAGGTAATTTCTTAAGATATTTTGACAGTGTTTTATCAAATAAATTTCTACATATGCCTAAATTCGATAATGACACGTGAGATTAAACAGTCCAAATTGCAAAACCATTGTGTTCTCACGTAAACGACAGTCGGCTGACAACAATGAGTGCCACCGACGATGTCAATTCTTTGAAATCGATTGAAAAACTTATACGGATGCACGTTTTTGGCATCAGCGAATTCGCCGCCCTTCGATTATAAAACAATCAGATCGACTCTGTTAAGTAACCGTCATTATCTTAACGAGACAAGCGTTTCAGATAACAACATTGCTTTCCTTTTAAACCTTATAAAATGGATGGCAGTCAAAAAGCATTCTATTGTAACTAAGTTTGGTAGACAAACCGCAAAATCAACTCCTTTAATTAAGATTGTGAGATATGTAAATTAGCAATGCACTTAATAAAGCTCACCATTAATTTCTCCATATATTTATCGGGCATTTTCTGGAACAGAACCTTTTCTTTAGGCAGGCCTTCTTCAGGAAACCATGTGAAGTTTCTAAGCCAGTCGTTACTTTTCCAGACACTCAATAACTCCTCGAATGTTTTATAACTATGTAGCGTAGACGCCTGCAACAAATAGAGAAAAAACTTAAATAATTTTAAAAAGGCAGTTACTATATATACGGTTACAAATATTTATCTTGAAAATTGATTAGAATGTTTTGTTTTGCCTATTCTCTAATATATAAAAGACGTACAATGTTTATAAATTAGTATCCAAGCAAAGTAATTTCATATATGGCATGATGAGGAGAAAAAACTACTGTCGTTTATGTGCCAAATTCGACTACTTGTGGTTCGTCGTCCGTGGCCAATATAATTTAAATTAAAGAGCATGGACTTTCCATTTTTAGCTACACTATTTATACGCAAATTGAAATATCTCAAAATCAATTTATCCACAGACATTCAAAAGCGTAGTCTCTGCATAAAGTATGAATCAGCTTTGTCACGCTAAGGGTCCCGTTGATTTCTTTGAACGATAAAAATAGAGTAACTTGTTAGTACGTAGCGTTGATTGACTTTCATGGAAAACGACGATTGACCGGAAGATGAGATGTATCGTTGTTTCCTCTATTGAAGCTGTTATAAATAAAGACGTGGTGTAGACTCTCGCAGTAATCATCTTGGCAGCTGACGAAAGTGCAACTAGCTGTTCTAACCCGTTCACATTTCAGGTATGTTTTTTTGCAACATTCGTTACACCTTATTAAGCTTCCTATTTTAGTTAGCAATTTGATCATTGTTTATAGGATAACATACGATCAACTAGCAATTTTATGGTTCACCCAAGGTCGTGTGAAAGATGAGACCGTAACTCAAGTTTCGACCGCCGCTACTATCGGCATGTCACGTAACCAAACCGTTTCAACATTAAAATTTGACACTATGTCCAGAACATACGTGACTAGTAATAATTAAAACAAACCCAAGTCTAAAATTAGCGTGATAGAGCTTAAAATTGGATATCGCGTTTAACAATTGGCAGATGCAACATATTCGATAGATATTGGTCGACCCTCAGGCCGATTTGCTTGAATTATTGTGGCTCAACACAATACGGCTAATTAACGTTTACAAATTTCGATAAATTACCAATAAGTTTTTATTGCACAAGTATCTTATCTAAATATATTTCGTTATTATTATATTGTATGGCATACAATTGAAACAAAAAAATTGCCAAATGTGATTAACAAATATCCCAAAAATAATTTTTCATAAATTTTAATATTATATTTGCTTAAAAGACAAAGTCAAAAATAATTTTAATGATGAAGATTTTGATATAGAATTACTTTGCTATGTGTATCAGCGTGTACCTATTCGGTCGTAATAACAAAATGCAGGTGTTCGTCCGGTCGCTCATTCCAAATCTAATACTCAATTTACAAATTCATACTACAATATTTGTTTAATTTATAATGTGTTTTGTCATTTTTAATATATCGTACAAAACTAAGATTTCCAGAAAATAAAGCATTTTAAATAATGTAAAAAAAAATTTTAAAGCAATATTCGATAGTATAAAATAAAATACATATATTCAAAAATTATTGTACTAGAGATTAGTTTAAAAAAATCCTAATAAATAAACTTATCCTCAAAAATGTTAAAATTTATTTACAAATAAATATATATTTATTTATAAATTACATACGTATACCTATATATAAATTCAACAACAAAAAGTGTAAGACCCTATGTGCAAAGTTATATCACGACATTCTAATTGGTAAATTGCGGGTGGGCATTAAGTGAGAAGTTAGACGATAGAGCATCCGGACACCTAGATAGAAACATCGGAAGCTTATCAAATAAACATGCACTCATACATACGCGCACATGATATATTTACAGCACACATGCTTACACGCATCCACCGTCGCAGACAGCCTGTCGCCCGTGTGAACAACGCTATCGCACTAAGTATGTACATATTGCATGTAATGTCATGTATAATTCAATGTTTATATAATATTGACGATATTGCGACACGATAAGCGTCGCAGATGGACATGCTTGAGACCGAGATCGAGTTATCGAGTTACATATTGCATTTTATAAACGACAAGAATGTGGTCATTCGTTGATGGATATCTTAATAATTTCAGAGTCAAAATATGATGCGATAATTTGACACCGGCACGGCCCAAAAACATGAGTGTTATAGCACATTCACACGGTGGCCGGTGCGGAGTCACACAGTACCGGTAGGGTTCGTTGAATTTGTTATTGCGTTCTCGGTACAGCGCGACCAGTTATTTATAAGGAATGGGTTGACGACAGATATGATAGCGCGAGGATATAGCATTTTATATGTCACACGGTCTCTTTTTCTGCTACCTACGTGTTTAATGCTTCCTTTGATTCAAATCAACATAAAATAATATTTTAATGTTACCCGGATAAGAATGAAGTCTGATCTATCCTATCTCTATATTGTGATAAATTAAGAGTGGAGACAAAGAGCATGCAAACGTCCTTGACGCACTTACAATGGCAGTTCAACGTGCGCGAGCTTTGTCTAAACCGCAATAAATATGATACATTAGTAACGAATGACCGACATTAAGGGGAGAGACAAAAAAATCATCGGGCAGGTGTGTCGCGCAATATTAATGCGCAATCAGTATTCGATACATACGCGCATCGTCCTGTACTTCGTTCCGGCTACTGTGCGTCGATAATGTCATTTTACGACGGGGAGGCAGTAGCAAGCGGACAGGACGTCGCCGTCGTTACGACCGGCGAGCCTATTACAAATGCTACCATACCTCATACACCAACGTCACACATCACTGTTGGATAAATTTACTCGTAAATGATGCATTGTTCTAGTTCCATTGATCGTTTCACACTCGGTCCTTCCTATCATCGTCAATTGAAATCGAAATGTATTCACTCACCGTTTCGTTCGATGTCACAATTAATTACGATAGTAGAAGGTCATCCATAAATGATTCGAGGCGCGACATCGACATCACATTATTGCTCGTTGATCGGGCCACCTTACTTCCGATTCGGAAATATTATAATCTTAGGAGTAGAATGACAGATTGTTTTTGATATTTCCAGAAACTCTAGTTTGTTTTGTTTCTGAATGCTAAGTGCTAAATTCATACGCTTACCACCGAGTGTGTTGATTGCTAAATACTAATACATTTTTAATTCTTATGTTTAAAACTATATGATTATTATATAATATATCGATGGAATCTCATAACATGAAAGCAGTGCGAAATTATAATTAAAAGGGAGGAAGCGGCCGTGGCCGGACGTACAGAGGCGAAACCGGCGGCGCCCGCACCGATGCAATCTCTACCACGCCATCCGACGCGGTGAGAAAATGACGTTAAAAACGTGCACGCGAAGAATCTTTAATGGATGAAATTTTGAGAGAAATTTTTCGTAATAAAATGTAAAGTTTTTTGTTATAGAATTTTTGAATTTAGGTTGGGTTTCCCAGTAAATTATTCCCAGTGCACATATATTTTCATTCATAAAATGATAAAATCATATTAAACCCTAAAGGTATGCACCTATGTCCTTAGCTGTTTAATGTTTTATTGGTATTGGCCAGCCGCAACGCGCGTCCGTTCATTTAGAGCGACGCGGCGGGCATAACGATGCGAACGCGAATACTACGTTGCGATTGTCTCTTGCTCCCGGATTGGGTCCATCAATGAAAGCGAAATACAATAATTTTATATATTAAATGACACTTACGAATATGTCCTTGTATTTTGCCGTTGACTCAAAGGCGTTTCTCGCTTGTGATGCAACATCCTTTGCAAGTTTAGCCGAATATTGAGCTGGTTTTGACTGGAAAAAATAATAATTTATTATAACATCAGCTTCATATTATAATAAAACAAATACGATATAATTTAAGGTCTTATAAATAAGATTGAACGTACTAAATTATATGGTGCAAGAAATTTAATTATTTAAACCTTTATTTTTTTACAATAATAATATTAAATACACGTACATTTGAGTCATAATCACATGGATTATCCCAGATATCATATTTCTGAGTTTCACGGCGTTGTCTTTCCATGGTCCGTTTATGAGGCGCGGCGTTGGAATGAGGCGAGAGACCACCGACAAGTAGCACCAAGCAAACTGCAGCGCAGACGTTGACGTATCCTATAAAGAATGGGAAAATATAAATAATCATTTAAAATTATATTTTTAATTTTAAACATGTCATATTTACTACTAATTTAGAAACTAGGATTTAAGAAATAAAATACAAGCTGAGTTTTAAAGATTATTATATATTGTTAAGGGGCTTTTAACATTTGATACAAAAAAAATACCAATAATTACAAATACTTATGTAAGATATAAAACAAGTCAAATTAAAATTAATTATTTCAATTTAAATACGTCAGTCAATTGTAAAATATGAAAAAATAATAATAATTTTGTGGTGCATCTTATCAATGAAAAGATAGAGTTGTTCCGTATGCGACACACACGATGCTGTCGATTATGGTAATCGATGAACATCCGATGAATAAATACATCGCGGCCCAGAGGTGGACAGCCTTTGCTAATTGTCCGGTGAACTTGTGTGAATCACTAATGCGGCACAAATTAACGGTGGCTGCCAACTGACCGGAAATTCCTTCCGATATCAATAAAACTATTCTTGGTACAGATGAGATATTCAAAGCTTTATATTTGTTTTCTTTTCCAAGTCAGATATAAAAATATATGTATATTTTCTTTAATATTTTCATAAAATTTGGCACTTAATAAAAATTAAATCAATTAAATTCCCGGCTCACATTTCGATGTTACTCATTGAAGACTTCTTATTTACTCTTACTGTTTTGACTCAATGTCTGAATCACTGTGTTATGTCTTGGATGACTAATGTTACAAATCTTTACACTATTTTGTACTATAGTTATTAAAATGTTACGATCTTTTCACGTATGCATAATACTAGCGGTATGCACGTAAATAATTAAATATATACGTAAAATATATATTTATAATTGTATGGATATATTAGTAATTTTCCAATTCCATATTTTTACTCAAAGTATACATATAATATATACTCAGTCATGCAAAACTTGGTTAGTACCCGTGTAAAATTGTGTGCGTGTTTTTTTAGTTTTGCATCTCGTTAGCCAGTTTTGTGGCGATTTGTTATTTAGCCTGAGGCCACGGCGGCATCAAATAAAAGAAAATTATAGTTATAGGGTGCTTTGCCGCTTATTATTTAACTAAGCCTGTGAACGGACCCCGATTATCACGCCTCTTTTACAGAACCGAAGAAGACAGCACGAATTACTATCACACTCATCAATGTAGACGCACTCGCGTATACAAATTTCGATAGAGGTAATATGTACGTGACGACTTAACTAGCTCAGGTATAGCTATAGACAAATTGGCATCTAATTGACATTATAACAACGTTGTTACAGTCCAAACACAAAAGGCGACCGCAAAGGCGGAGTCGGGTAATAACGATCATGTCAAAAGGAAGGTCCGACACAGAACACGCGTTAAACACACGATCATAACATTTTATTAGTGCGCCGGTCAAAAGCAAGCAACCGCGAGACCGCCGCCGCCGTCAAAAGTTCAACCAGAAAAAAATAACAGGTCAGCTCGTAAAAAGATATAGAGTCACCGTTTTGTATGAATACGACCTTAATCATTTATTCTACAAAACCTAAGACATTCGTCTCTTAATTAATTTGACTTTAGTTAACTTTAGAACTGATTTGGAAAGTTTACGACGTTAAATAGTTAATGACTGTATAAAATGAAATTTGAAACTGTAATTAGAATAAAAATAGTTTCATATTATCAATAAATTACTAACTTTCAATAGTGGCTCATTTAGGGATCTGTAATTACGAACTATAAAAAAACTATAAATGGACAAAGAAGAGACTCGATCGAATTCCTTAGCCCATTGAAGAGCTGACCGAGCGACCATAAAAACCGTAGATACCTACACGTAGGTAATACACAGGTTATAAGGGGGCATAAAAAAGTAGGGACCGCGTCGGAGGTCGGACCGACTACCCGAGAAACAAAGAATTCGTTTATTTTTTAACAGCTCGCTCGTACACAAAAGGAGGCTGCGCGGCACGAAAAACGACCCAAACGAGAGCACCTTGTTAACCTTTTTAAAAAGAAATCGCGCGCTCGCTAACTAGAATTTCGGCTCGAAAACCGAGAAAAGTTTGCACCGTTCAGTTTGGACGCGGTCGGCGCCACCGCAATCATTATGTAAATTCTGAACATAAATGCGTCAAAATTTCGTAGCGAGCACAGTGTTCGCGGCGTGTTATGAAATGATGCTCGTCAAATTATCTTTTGCGAAGTAGAGCTCGTTATCTTCACGAGTTTTACGTTACACATAAATCATATTACTTTTAGAGGTGCGTTAATTAAATGTTGTAGGAAAAACAAAACGATTAGAAAATTTAAAAATATAACTATAAGATGTTTAATCATCTTAGGTGATCAAATTTGGAGTTTGGCAGTTGGTGAGATCGTAAAATTTGAGTGCGCATAATAAGTGCAATTACAGCTCTGAGCTTTTGGCGGCGCTTATGTTGAACTTACGGTACATGGTGATACATACTTCATTTACTGAAAATCACTCAAAATGGTATTATGCGGAACATCAGAGATCGAACCCGCGAAATTAACGAAACAAGCGCAAATTTTCTTCGAATTAAACATAATGAGATAACCACTGATATTACATAATTTTACTGATAACTTTTTAAACGGAAGATACATAAATTGTGTACCGCTCCAAGGGATGTGTTTAAGACTTTGTGGGCTGAGGAAAGAAATAATAAGATTTTCCTTGTTTATAAAGAATGAAATATATTTTTTATATGAAATCTTTTTATAATCTTAAAGTTAGTACTTAAAAGTACTTCAAGGACTAAAGTTAGTTCTAAATATCCACAATTATACAAATATATATTTAAAAAATCCTACCCATTACATTTTTATATAACCGTAAACAAGTGTTCCGTTTTTATTGCATGCATAAATTGTAGTTGCATGCGTAAGTTGATCTAAAAACTTGTGATATTCCGCAATCACGGGACAAAACTAAGTACGGTTTATTTTTTTTCATTAATAGCGGATGTAGAATGGGTTTTTTAAAAGGAATGATCACGCCGCCTTATTTAACCAACAAGTAAATTGCAAAATCACTAAATTCTACATGAAGTTTTGTTACGAAACGCATCAACTGAACTTCCGGGAGTCTATTTAAACAATGTTTACTTGCACATAGTTTTCCTATATATGCGGGTATATATTTAATTGTTTTTTAATACTATGATTAATTTTGTGGTCAAAATAATTGTACAATACATAAATATTTATAAATTATCCTTAATCTTGCATAGTATGATTAATACAATCTACCCTCATTACCACCTATTGTAATTTAAAAAAAAAATATTTACAAATGTCACCCATTAATATCATATATTAAAAGAAATTAAGTATTGCATTCAGTCAACTCAAATGACATAATAGCTAATCCTACAAATTTTAGTAAGGTAAAAAATATATAAATATACCTGTATCATTTTCCGCAATTGAAATCTCAATCTAATTAAAAAAAATGCATAAATTTAATTCATCGATAAACGTAACAATACCTATTACAAGTTTGAAATATTGCCATATATTTATTATTTAGCCTATAAAAAAATATTTTACTTATTACAATTCATATTTGATAAAATGATCAATATTAATAAATAAGCGTTTGAATATAAAGACGCTTAATCTTATGTACACGCGTATTTTTATCGCCTAACAAAAATCGTATCATGGCCCTATATAGAGAGGCGAGAGCGATAGTATTAATTACGAAACTGTCCCCTCTGAGGCGTGGACATAACTGTACGACACTAAAGGATAGTAACATTTAGTCAGAAATGTCAATCCGGTAACAGTACACTTATTTAATTACAGTTTACGCGTAAAAAGTACATAGTGTTTTAGCGGTTCTAACGTTCATATTTTACTTTGTTATATTAATATTTCTTCAAGAGACTACAATAATTAAACCTCTCACAGGAATAGTGTGTTGGCGTCATAGTACCGGATATATATCTATTGTTTTATAAACAAAATTACAAATGATATATTTCTAGAGATACTTTGATAAAAATACATATAGTGTCATTAAAATTGAAACAAAAAGCAAGCGAACAAATTAATTGTAGTGTAATTCAAAATTGCGATATACTTGAGATATTAATTTTATTGGAATCTCAATATATTAAGATACAATTTTTAAAATGTAATTAACGTCAATGTTAATTAATAGAAGAAAATAAAAAATTAAGCTTACTGCTTCTCGCTGAACTCGCTCTGTAAGGTTGACATGTGTCCACTATATCACTATCACAGTCACTGTATTTGTTATTCGATCTAGTCCTAGAACATCCTTCACAGGCTGATGTCCTGTACACGGTTTGGGGGTGCTTAGCCCCTGGACTCGTGCCAGGCTTGCAGCAGGAATCAGGCACCTCCATCCTGAGCCTGACTATCACAGTACCGGTCTGTCTGAACATCGCGAAATATGGGATCTTAAAGTAATCCATAACAGTCGATCGCAATTGGCATCCCCAAAACTGATGTCGCACGCGTCGTGTCGGGTGAGCGACTAAATGAATTGGTGTGACGGCGCGTAAGATAAAGCCTAGTGTACACCGAGCACGTGGTGGCGGCAGTGGGGCGCGACTTAACGAATAGCCGTGGCGCCAATGGTGGGCGGTAGCCGAGGAGGGCGGGTCCCATCCCACCCAGCAAGCACCTGTGCACCGGGGTCCGAGTGCCTCCGCGTTCTCCAGGGTTGGGATTTTTGCAAAGTGAAATTTTTACGCGGATCTTGTTGTAACGTGCGTAGGAAATATCCGTTCATGCATCCGGATATAATATTTTTCGCTTGAAATTTGCACACGGTCAAAGCTGCACACGGTCCCGATAAAACCTTTTGCGTACTCGACTAAATAGAACTTAGACTTTATATATTAGTCGTTATACAGTTTAAGCAGTAAGTTTTCCATATGTCCCTTAGATATAATAATATTTATATATTTTTATAATAATGTGTATTCAAGGTCCACTTTCAAATACTAAATACTCCAGTTATTTATTTTCAGCTTCATCTTGACTCATAGCAAAGTCAGTTAGTCATTAACATTTCAAGACTCGAACGGATATAATATAATTATGGAATCTTTATTTACTTTCTCACACACGACTGTATCATTTATAATATTAAATTAATATCATATCACATATATGTCGTTTTCCGATCAAAAAGCCATATATTTTAAAAAAGATAAGTGTTACTTTAAAAAAACCTCAATAAAATCTGCTCTAAAAAGCCAATAACCGGTAATATTTCTATCTATAAAAAGTTCCATTAAATTACGAGTTTATCATCTTTTATGAATTAATATTATTCACGATCGAACGCTATACATAAAGTGTGATATATCTCCATGACGTAAATACTTTTTATTTACATACATACATACATAAGAAAGATTATGAATGAATCGCTCAAATTTTTCTATTGAGAAGTTCTTTTGAATAGGTTAATTGAACACCAGTAGCTTGCCGCTAACAAGATAAATACTTAATAAGTATTAATTTATGTGTATCGCATACATAAATTACTGAGAAAGAACCAGTAGAGTCGATCAGCTTTGTTTACCTTACGTTATACACGCACAGAAATGAATTCCCGGATAAATTGATTATTGAATTATATTTTAAAACGTACGTAAAACATACGCGTTCGTTAAATTATATTGAATTGTCAATGAACGTAAAACCCTTGGGGATATAAATGATTTATATATATTTATATACACTGCTAAAATCATCTAAATGAGTATTTGCTTAGTCACAAATAAATATTTAAATCTTAAAAACATAAAATTAGCAATTATTGATATTATGTGTAATGTTATTGTAGAGATGAAAATGAATAAATTAATCTACGACAATTTACCATGACATGTGCAAAGTGCATTTTGCGTCACTCATTCATACTACACGTTTTGAGTAATCTCTAATTAATACGTTATATAAAACAATGTTGTGATGTCCGCAATCGTCAATATATTTTCCGCTTGGAAACGTTATACAAAATGATTGGGTTATTTGCTTGACTATTAAACTAGCTTCTGTTATTTCTTTCATTTAAAAAATATTCCACATCCAGATAAGTATAAATATATGTTTACAAATGAAATCATTACAATCGTATGTACTAGAGCTGAAATAGGGCAAACCGCTACTATACTACTTATTCCCTTAAAAATAATAAATACTTATTAGCACAAATTTTATTCTCAAATATAATAATTATTTAATATTTATGCTACAATTATACATAAATCAGTAGCAAAAGTAAGATACATCAATTAGTAAAAGAATATAATCGAATAAATTGCTGAAACATAAAGTGACAATTTCGGTTAGCCGGATGGTCTATTACGTCATATCACAGTTCTATGAATGACCAACATAGAACACCTGTGTCGCATCAGCAGGGAGTTTCCTGTTGATAATGCGATAAACCTACAAATGTACTCACACTAGATGACCTAAGTTACTTCAGACAGCTGGGCGTCGCAAAATTAAAACATCATCAAATTCTTGTCTATGTAGTATAAATATTTGTAGAGCCTGCAGAATATACTTATAAAAACAAAATATTTCAAGGAAAAGATATAATATCGAGATACAACGGCGCAATCTATATGTACTTACGGTACTCATTCAATGGCAGACAACGTACAGACGAAACTACTGACCATAGAAGGTTGAAATTTAGTATATAGGCTCTTTGAAGAGAGCAAGGGAGCTAAGGGAGGATTTCTTGAGATTCTTACAAAAATGGAATTTTAGGACTTATGATCAAACGAAGTCGCGATATGTAGCTAATTGTACAATATTCATGTTTCTACATATTAACAAATATAAAAAATACGTCTGTCGTAGTGGATACAAATAAAAAAAACACTAATTCAAGCGCACGCGTCAATACTCATCATCCCATTGATAAGATATAAGGATATGTGTATGTGTATGACGTAATAAATAAATCAACAATGTTTACGAATGTATGTGTTAAAAGTCACAACTTTTACTAATTGATAAAATAAAATAAATATTTTTTTGTATGGATTGTTTGATAATAATAATTAATTGTGGTTCGATTAAAATATAGGCGTCTATAGTTTTATTTCTTTAAATATTATTAATAAAATATATTAACAAATTAAATATATTAATATATTTTATTATATATTATTTAGTAAAAAAAATGGAAAGAAAAAATAATTATTACAAAAAATATATATATAAAACCATACTAACAAATAAATTGTATAGTTAACCCAACGGGAAATGATAACAACGCTACATCATAGTACTAACATTGTACGTCATGATCCTTTCCTTAGATTTCAATGTTCCTTAGAAAACGTTGACGTTTCCTTAAGAGGTAATTCCAACATACGACAAACAACCGTTACCTATTTAAAGTTACGAATGAACTATTTTTAGCAACAATTATAAGAAAAATATTTTTAAAATATTATGTCGCTTATAGCACATTGGTACCTAGAACTGAATGACTCTATATGACGTGAATATTGACCGTGAGGGCTAGTCCAGTTACTAAGCCCAAGATACGTTTCAGTTTGTTTTACTATATATGGAAATATTCAGATAGAAATATAAAAATAGCAATGACATAATGAGATATAAATAAGTAATATTAAATCAGTTAAGAATCGATCCCATTTTATAACTATTAATTAAACATATACTAAAAAAATACTTCGTAAAGTACTAAATTAATGACAGGTTGTGGGTTCGATTCCCACTCCAGGAAATGGAATTTTTCATTTCCTGGGTTTGGTAACAAGGCAAAAGCACGGCGTTGAGTTCCGCCCCTCAGCACGCAATGCCTCAATCTGGCGGAAAGTGGGGAACGGATTTGTTGAAAGAGAACGGAGTGTCTTAACACTAGGTTCTCAGGTTCCCTCTGCCTACCCTGCTATATGCGGGATACAGCATGAAGTTAGAAAAAAAAGTTAATAAAAGTAAACTCCTTTTGGATTTTAATTTATTGGCTTATTTAAGACGTGTTTTATTTATTAGGATCGATCTATTTACCAAGCGTATCTATTTATATTGCGTATACGTTTATATTTCCGTAACAGCTATGAATGGTCCTTATTCAGAAACCGAATACTTCAGTGAGACTATATATAAATACTAAGAAATCGACAACGGACTTATTTCACGTCACCGTTTAAGATACTTGTGGTTCCAGCGTAAATGACGCAAAAGTCTATCTAAACGGTACCACCCCCAAACCTGCATTGTCACGATGATCAGCATCGCTGATTAAGCTTCTTGCACAATAACTTATCATAAACGTATCATTGTACCTTTGACAGTGCTTAATAAATATTTATCAGGTGTTTAATTTGCACTATATATAAGTATATATATTTTGCTGCACCTGTACCGTCGCGTACTATCTATATACAAAAATATATGTTTTTTCTTATAAATAACTAATTGTATCCAACTCTGTTTGCATGGAACATAAAACCTAGAACCTAGAACTCTCGTTTTCATTCATTTTTTGGAAATCTCGAAAAATTTCGGAATTTCTCATAGTGGTCCTCTTTCTCAAGGAGCTTACATGACAAACAGTCTTCCATAACTAGTTGATTTGCTTGTACGTCGTGTGTCACTCAGTACCGTGACCGTTTTATATGTATAAACAGATATAGATAGATAAAAATATATATTAGCAAACATCTAGATATAAATTAAAAACCTATAAAGATAACTTGCCAGACTTTTTTTCCTGATTAATAATAATTTGTAAAAAAATTGACATTGACAATTTCTTATGTAATCAAATTAGAATTCATGGAATATTTGAAATGCAATTGCATTTATTGCATTTGCAGTTGAAGAAAAAATACTATATAATATTATCATACTGCCACGTAAGGATGATAATGGTTGCTTATTCATACTACAGAGTATCATAGTACAATTGAATCGAATTGCAATATACAATTAATTTGAAGTAATCTTATTTTATATATATATATATATATATATATATTAACATGTATACATATATGGAACTTTTTTTTTCAATTGAGTCATTTGTCATAGACAATGTATTGTATAAAAAAAGATTACTAACTTACTGACTATTAATTTTTTTCAAACTCTGTCTACATAAAAGCATTATATGTTCCCACAGAGTAATTACTAAGCATTAAAAAAAATATTCAATTTAACTAATGAGTTGGACAACTAAAATGATATTACGTAAAAAAATTATAAAAGAAATTATGGATCGCACATAATGTTTTATTGTTTTCATATTCAATAGTGTAGTTAGTTACAAAAGGATTATGCAAAATATACTATAACATAATAATTGACTAGAGCCGAGAAGATAACTAATGCGTATACTAGGAAACGTGAAATATTTAACTTCTAGTTAGTTAATTAAGGAAAACACAGAAGCTTAAAAAATGTTAAGATTGATCATATTACTATGGGCATTTATTTATAATTTGAATAAATGGTCTGTAATGTTTATATATAAATAAGTGAAGCAAAAACTTTGTACCCTTTTTTACGAAAATTACACGGATGGAGAAGCATGAAATTTGGCTCACTTATAGTTCATATAGAGAAGGAGTGCAGAATGTAATGTTTTTTTTTAAATAATGCATAAAAAGTATATTAATAAAATAAATTTTACACACACTACCATGCTTTGACATCCATGTTTATATAAAGTGACATATACAAGCATTGCTAAGGACAACGCGTTGATAACGCGTCAATGAGGACACTAGGATGTGTAATAATTTAACAAATATAAATTGTATATTTTAATGCAATTATAATATGTAAATGGATTTGTTTTATGTTTTGTCAATTTTCTGTTTGTTACAATTCGATTCTGAAACAATATACGAGGTTCTCTATAAAGAACTGAAACTGAAGTTTATACTTTAAATTAATATTTGCGACACATGGAAATAAAAATTATATGATACTGAAACTTATTTCTGAAACAAATAAAACATAAATAACAAAAAGCACGGGTGCTTGACAATACAATACAATAATTGAAAGAATAAAGAAATGGTTAACATAAAACTATTAAGGCTTTTGTTATAAGAAGGACGCTACCCACTGTGCATTTAAAAGACTCATCTTAAAGTATATTTTGTGTTATCAATGAAATACAATCAACACCAATGTCTAAACGTTTCTATCTTCTGGTTTAAAGTATTTCATACTAATAGCTACATGTTACATTATTTGCTACTGCTTGCTTATATTTATATTACTCATAACATTGGTTCCTGATACTATCGTACAAGTAAACAAATTCATAGTTAAAAAACTAGGCCATTGTTACATATGGTTGTTTTTTCGACACCCGGGTTTTTACCCGGATCAACAGAGTGACTGCAATTAAAATATCTCGTCCAATGATGCTTCTATCGGTAGCCAGCCACATGTAAAAAACACAGGCGGATCAGTGTTAGGGTTTGCACTCACTCAAGCAAAACTGTTACGTACAAGATTGTTATCGTATAATAAGGTTTTAAAAATATAATCTTTAATGACATCGTCGTGGCGCAATTGAGACGTATCTAATAAGTTGCGTATTTTTCTTATGAGTTTCATAGCCCATTAGTGGGAAAATTAACATTTATAATTGAACATAGCATTGGCTTATTTTCTATTTTTTACTCTTTCTATATCAACAAGTAGTAAGTAATTAGTTAGTGAGTAACAGGTGATGTGTGGCGAAGCACCGCGCCACTTGCTTTATTTACTCAGCAAATCGCAACATGCAAGATTATGAAATTAATTTGGTATTATGTATTAAGTTACTTTCGTCTCTATATCATTGTATTTTATATTATTCTTCTATATATTAAAGAAATTAGTGATAGAAACTGTGTGATTTGTGTTAAGATATGCAGAAATATCAGTAAATAATTATTTTGAACTACTGACTAAGAGTGACAACAATAATTTAAAACAAATGTGTAAATAAAAAACTTGTTAAAGTATTTACTTTTGTCACGAAATATATAACTCATAAAGGTTTACTTAAATTTGCAAATTGTTTAATGGCCATTAGAACAGGCAACTTCTGTAGGAGAGCGGTCTCTTTACCGCGAGTTGCTTGTTTTGTTTACCGTTAAAATAAACATTTAAAACAATACTCAAGCTAACTTTCACTAGGTTATATATGACGCAATAAATTGACGCTTTGTCCAGCATCAGGCCTATTTCGCAGCTTCAATTTAGAACTTTTGTTTTTACTTTAACGGTAGTAGAGTTGGAACCGCTCCGAGGAGGTCCATAAAGCCTTGCCACAAAAACTAGCGTGCGACTGCCTTAAAAATTTCACTATTGCATTGTCATTTTAGTGTGCCGTCGGCTTTATAAACGGACACAATGTAGGCCCTCGGCATGCAATACAATTAGATTTTTAACAAGTGGACACCGTGAAATTTCATTTAGAAACGTTGTCAATAGATATATCATTGGATATTTGTGTTTGATAAATTGTGCATCAACAATACGCCCCTTTCCGGTGGACCGTGCGTCAAACTGAAGAATTCATGTACCATAATTGACTTGTCAATAATTAGCAAAGTTTTGTTACAATCAGTTATTTACTTTTTAAAATGACGTACATATGAAATTATTACACCATTTATATCTAACGAGTATAAATTTACCTAATATCTATTACCATTTGTTATTTATTTTTAAAGAAAGACTAAAGTAAAATTTAGCTTAATGCTTTTACCAACATACATGTTAATTAGAGAGAGTCTAGTGTCAATACGCTACCGTCCGAGATCGAAACGTTGCGTTTTGACTGATCGATCTCAATGCCGTGAGTAGCGAAATCAAAATAATGAATAAAATAAAATCTCAGCTCAATTATTTAAAATCAACGAAAATTGTGCGGACGTAAGAATATTAAGTTTAGCGTACTTTAGTTAAATGCAGAAAAAGTGAAGAAAGCGGTTATATAAAACGACATATGTAGCAGTTGCTAAAGCAACGTATTGTTTACATGTCAGCGGAGCCTTTATAATAGCGTGATTCCTATTTTATTTACTTTTATAAACAGCAATACGTATAGAGAACCTAGTTTTGAGAATCATTAAGGAACAAAATATATTAGCCATAAATTAAAATATAAAACCAAGAGATAAGCATATAATTAAAGAAATATCGAAAATAAGAAATTTAGACTTCACGACAAAAAAGTATACTAACAACAAACTAAAATTCGTTTATACAAAGAAAATATTTAAAAATTATAAAAGAAAACAGATTTTTCAAAAATAATATTTACTTAAATGTTCCATTTCTAGTCAACGGTTACAAGGAATGCTTTTGCAATTCTTTTCTTTCATACATCAATCATTTAAACAATAAATCTTCTAAATGATTGTAGCCGGCGCATGTAAAGCGTGTTGGGTAAAAAAAAAGTTAAATTTCGTTTAAACAATGTATAATATATTTTATAACGGAAATTAGAACTGCCATTCTATGTAAGACGTGACTTCATTAAGACACGCTTCGTATCATAACTATTATAATTTTTAAAAACAAGTACGTATTCCAAAGACGCGTAGAAAGGAGCTTGGATAATGGCAACGATTGTTAATGTCTATTTTAAAGACACAAGGAGTCTCTTTAAAACAGACACTAACAATCGTCATTAACATAAGCCTAACTCTTCTCCCAAAGCTCCAAATTCCTCTTCCTGTAACTTGATGGACCCAACATAGAATGCTTGGAAGTTTCTTGTTTTAGTCAATAGTCATTGGACAAGCCAAAAGCATTTTAACGATTAATATTTTACGTTCAAGCAAACCTCAAATAGAAAGCCAGAGAATATATTATGTGGTGGGTGGTACATGAGAAACACTCCTACAAATTTATATGGCATAATTTGCGTTGCATAAAACGTGTTGAATAAATGAAAAAGAAAAAATATGTAAGACTAGAAACTCCTTAGTTATCCATGGAATTATCATGCGGCTGCCGGATCAATCGCACAGTTAGGACTGCAAAGAGTAATTTACGACCCAAGTGTAGGTTTAAGGGGTCACTTTATAATATACATTAACATTTACCTCCATTCTCTGTGCTATTAATGTTCTTTATAGCGCAGATAGTAAACTGCAGATAGTAACTATTTAGTAATCAATCAATCATAAAGATTATAAATATATTTAGTTGTGAGTCAATGTTTCACAAAGGTATTTTTCTAATGTTGTTTGATATTTTATTTACAAAATTATACGCACTTATATAAGTTATACATATATAAGTTCTAGAGTAACTATTGCATTAAAGATATATTTTATTATAAAATTTTCAAAAATCTAACATTTTAAAAGACATACAGACAGAACCTGTGTCACTTTGTTCTCCATTCTTTTTAAAGACAAGCAACAAGTAGCGGAATCTGCTGCTGCGGTTTTCTTAAACAAATTTGGTATAAATATTCTAAACATTTATTCCCCTAAGCTGGATTTGAATTTACCATCATGAATTTCAATCAGGCAGGCAGGTACTGCCCAAGTGTATCAAGAGCCTGTGTTAATATGTACTTTTTGGTAAATATATATTTTATTAGTTGATAAAGACATATTTGCTAGTTATATTATTCAGCAAAAAAATACGCCCATAAAATAATACAAATTAGTTACAGTACAATATACTATTCAAGAGCGGGTTTTTAAAAGTGAACGTTGCTCGAAGCGAAGGTGACTCAGATATTGGTCCAGCGTTCAATGGAAGAATACAACGTAATGTGACGTATGATAATTCTATAAGATCATGACGACCGTCATACCCTAATTGGTTATTAAGCAAATTGACCCATAATTTAATGTATGCACGTGAGACTTGTAACGTATAAGTATCAGTCATATAGATTCTATGATTTTTATCCTTACTAATATTATAAATGAGAAAGTAACTCTGTCTGTCTGTCTGTTACGCTTTCACGGCTAAACCACTAAACCGATTTTGATAAAATTCGGTATGAAGATAGAACTGAACTTGGAAAAGGACATAGGGTACTTTTTATTGCGAAAAAATTTGTAGAAGGGGTTGACAAACAGGATATGAAAGTTTGTATGGAACTTCCTTATTGTTACATAAAATCATGTAAGATTATTCAACTGTTTACAACTTTCACACCTAAACCACTTAACTATTTTTGACAAATAGTCTAGACCTTGGGAAAGACTATAGTCTACTCCTTACCATGTCGCGCGATATAACCGAATTCCACGCGGGCGAAGCTGTGGGCGGAAAGCTAGTCTATATATAAATACGTGAAGCAAAAACTTTGTATCCCTTTATATGAAAATTACGCACACGGAGCAGCATGAATGAAATTTGGCACCATTATAGCTTTAAATAGAGAAGGAGTGCAGAATGCTAATATTTTTTTAAAATAATGTATAAAAAGTATATTAAATTAATAAAATAAATGTTCCACACACTACCATGGCTTGACATTCATATTTATATAAAGTGACATATATTACCTAACAACATTAATGCGTCAACGGGGATATTAGTAATGATAAATAATATAAATATTTAAAAATTTTAAACATGGCAAATATATATATATATGTTTTTTTTATATCACGATATGTTTGATTTTACGATAACTATGATATAAAAAAATGTATACATTTCTATAGATTGAATTAGATTTTCTAATTTCGTATCTTTGTAGGAATATGTCGCGCTGAACTATAAAAAGTCAAAACGGAAAGGACTGTTACAGATAGCAAGTTAAAAGTGTAGTTATTACATTAATGATGCTGATAAAAAAGAAAACAATATTAACTAAAGCTGTAGTTACATAACTACGTGTGGCATTACAAGGGAACGTCGTCTAGAGAATGAATAGACCCTCAATGAAAACATACGGAGCTTCATACGCGCTGTTAATTTATATTACAAATATATAAAAATATAACATCAAATTTAAATATACAGTTTACAGTATTTAACAGATAACTATTTTTTACAAAGAAGAATTCCCAAATATATTCTTAGGTTACAGGATAAAAATCCGTGCGCTAACGAAAATGATCTTCGTATATTCTCTTAAGATTTACTCTGTAAAAACGCCGTTTATAATAATAGGCAATACACCGCGTCCAGATAGTCTATGATAAACAGTAGTCATCAAGATGTCTGTCTCATATATACACGTACATGATCGATCAGCAACTATGTTGCCAAGAAAACAAGTGCTTACACCTTAATTAGACGTGTTTGCCTGATAAGTAGCGATTTCCTCGGTCTTATATATGGGAACAGAAGAAGTTTTTATAATGAATTTTAGTAGCTCAATTTATATAAATGTAATAAATATTAATGTGAATATGTTGTAAATTATTCAAATATTTACGAGCTAGTAAACACTTTAGCCAAAGAAAAACATTTTGTTAGAAGAATCACTCCACTAAAAGAGTATCATCCTGGTATGTACGAAGTAGACATAAACGCAAAGCTATTAAACAAGATATAACAGCATAATTTCGTCTGATTTGACATGCCGAAACAATTTAATCATTATCTCTGTTGGAAAATTAGCTACGTTATATTGCAAAGAATAACATATTTAAAAACTATATAGATAAAGTTAAAATCAGGTAGCTTGCAAGATGGTTTATAGGCTGTACAGATTAGGAAAAGATATGGCTGAGGAATTGGCGGTATTCGCCAACGACCACAGTGGTGCGGCATTGCGAACCCTATAACCAACGGGCTGGGTGGGCAGACCGCGGCGGTTGGCCCTCTTGGCTTTTTCTTGTTTCCCATTTTTAAATTTAAAATTTGGAACTGTACAAAATCGCTACACGTTTTGAAATCTTTACAGAGATACACGCAAAGAGGACAACCATCGTCAAATCATCACGCAACTTCTTTTAAGTGGTTCTAATTCATATTGAAATTAAAATTTCAAACAGATCTTACATGTTTACAGATAATATAATAATTAAATCACTACGGTTAATTAGCAAGAAAATATAAAGGGAACGGTGTACAATTAAAACATTACTGCTTCGTAAAATTATGTCGTAATTAGCTGGACAATAATTAAAATCGAAGGTCATTATCGCTGTAAAAAAGTTGAGAGCAAAGCGATCGTCTTTTTGCTGTGAATCCAGATTCGTCCAGATACAAAGATGAGACGAACTTGTAGAGCTATTTTAAATAGATAAATCAATAAAGGGTGTGTATCAAAATATCAAAACATGTTATTTTTCAATATTTCTCACACAATAAATTTTAAAATTTAGTTTTCAAAGTAAAAAGTTAAATTAAATGTATCTATCTATAGAATTAAATGTATCTATCTATAGAAATTAAATGATCTATCTATAGAAATATTTTAGATATTAAAGATTCCTCATCTTGCTTAATACCCTATCGAAATAGTGCATACGGCACGGAATATGAGAATCCTACAAAGTCATGTCCATTGAAAATCTTCTTCAGAATGTGATTGACTCTCAGATAGGGGCCATAATGATGATCAAGAAAATAAAAATATAAATGTTTGTTCTTTCCCGCTTATAACACTTTCTCAATTAAGATGGGTTTTCAGTACAGTCCCAACTAAATCTTAAAATGATTTCATTGTACTTATATCATGTGCTGAAAAGAGTATAAAAACAACGTACACTCTCCATAATATTTTTTTAGTCTGTGATGAAGTGAATTGCAAGGTGAAAATTCTTGACGAAAGATGCTTAACATGTGTGCAGTGCAATAATTATTATAACGGTCCCACAAGAAGAAAACACGCTGTGACCTGTCTCAAATCATTAATAAGATTTTTTTTCAATTGACCACCGACGGAAGTGGCGAAAGCTTTCAGAAAATATTTACTGAATTTTATAAGTGTCACTTACAAAGTAATATTTATTTTACGATATTGTGCTTTATTTATTATAAATTTGAGTTGTAAAAAAATTGTATAGATATATATATCATTTTTAACTAAAACATTTACCTGGAAACTGTTTATGTAAATTCCTCCTTGCCACCATTCGTTTAACATTTTGACAACCCTAACAATATGTATCTTGCACTCCTTAAGTATATAAAATGATCTTCAATAGCTAACAATTTACAATTCATGATATATCACCATTTACCGTAAAAATATATAATTCCCTCAAAAATATATATAGATACACGAAAAATATTTGAAAAACCAAATCGAAACTTCACATTTATAGAATGTTCTTTGAAAGCTTTCAACAGAAATGTCAAAAATTATTACATATAGATTTTAATTTAATAATGGCCCTAGATGCTAGTCTTTTAAATAAAAAAATAAATCATGCACAAAGTACACCGTAATTATAATTATTTAATTGCATTTATTTAGTGAATTTAGTGAGTTATATATTGTAAAATTGATCTTACCTTAAAACTGTTGGTAGCTACAGGAGATACCGAATCTGAAAATGAAAAAACTGTATTAATTTAATTCAATACTAAGGAGGTAACTACTAAGGAATAATAATGCCTTGATCCAATGAGAGGTTATCTACTAAAAGCACAGACAAATAATTTATTATTACTGAATGTTGCATCCAAACCAATGATTAGGTTGAATTTAATAATTTAGTATTTATGTTTGATGTCTGAGCCTGAGGCTGGTAGCAGTTCGTGCCCTAGATATTTTTGAAGGCTGTCGGTACCATTATAGATAGGTCTTTTTTAAATTACTTAAGTCAAACGATTTTCAGGTTATTTTTCATTTAAAACTTATAATATTAAGGATGTAATTCGGATGCTATGTTGCGGTAGGTCGGTTCACAAAAAACGGCCAGTATTGCAAATTACAACCTGTCATATCACTGACAGGATCATGACGAACCCATGAGAAGGTCAATACAATAACCGCTAAGTATTATTTCTTAGCCAAATTCTTTAATGATGCCCGATGAAAATTAATAATAAGTATAATATAAACATACAGTAATTTATAATACCGGCTATCCCAACATACTCGTGTATATATAATAATATAAGCTATATTGTTTGAGAGTAAGAAATTATTTAATTTTTTGTAATTTATAGATTCCGAGGGTCATGAATTCAATTTTTATTTACGGAGTAGGTTATTTTTCTGCTTGAATCACTTAAAACTCTTTTAAAAATTTTCGAACTTTACTACAAATTCCCTCCTTTCTTTCATCTCTTAAATAAAATTATATATACTGCTAGAATAGTACACGCAAAAATAGCACCTTCGGCGTAATCAAGTAACAACAAATCGTTAAATATTAATTATGTAATTTTGTTTACATATTCTCTTCTATCTACTGATAGAAACCTACCGATATAAGTGCAATAGATACATTTTCGGTAAATTTAGAAATAAAATGATAAACGGTCCCAGTACCAATCTTTCCCTTCCCGTAAAGAAGGAATTGTGTATCCCACTCAATTTTATAAATGTGATTGTTTATTAGGATGGATATTTTATACAAAAGTACTGAATGAATTTAGAAAAAACTTTACGGTAATGTAGCTTATATATGAAAATAATATATGAAGTATAGCTTATAAAGATTTCTTGTAATTAAGCTTCAGTATAAAAATAAATATTTGACTTATTAGTATTGTCACTTCTCTTCTGACGTTCTTAAAAATTATAATATATGTCTATCACAACAGTTAGCAGTAAAAATATTAAACAAAGTGAAAGATTAAAAAATATTATTTTAAAAGGTAGTATTTAAAATAAATATTTTGTTTTTGTCTTGCATTTTAATTTCTAAGTAATAAATAATATTCATATACATGTAATTGTAAAAATGTGAGACTACAAAGTAATTCTAATGAGTACCTATATTTAAATTGTTAAATAATTGTACAAAATTATATACATATATAGAAATACATAATTCGAAATGAGTTACTTGTTTCAAACTGGCACCGGACAAGGCGCGGCCATGACCTAACATACTACATTGAAAGTATTAGATATCGAATTATACGTTTTCCGTTATCACATGTATGTATAATATTTATATTTTTAAGTTTAACTTTTTAAATACTAAAACAAAATATAAGAATTATTTTTAAAAAATACTAAATTGTATATAGTTAACACTGAGAAGTACAAATTTATAACTTTATTTATTCTACAATGCCATCTCGCAAACCTACTGATATATATACAACATAAGTAAACAGCAGCCGGTTAGTAGAACTAGTGGGCACAGGTCATGTGTTATAAAAGTATTTCATTAATTAGACACTCACGCGAAGTTGAACTCTTTAAATAACGATATGAACCAGGATTTCCGTTCTCTAGCATCTTAGCAACAAAGAGGGCAGAAAACAATTTATGCGTGAAGCCGGGATTGTTCACGTTCATTGTTCACGGGCAACGAATTTAAAAAAAAAGCTCTACCAAGCGTTAATAGTAATATTTAGTGATTGATTCTGTATTTATTTAATAAATTTTGATTTTTAGTAATTTCCGATTCTATCATTTTTTTTATGGATAACGGACGGCAAATGAGCAGAAGGACCACCTGATGGTAAGTGGTTACCTTCGCCCATGGTCTTTTACAACACCAGATATGTTCTAGATGTGTTATCAACATAGGATACAGATGGAAGGGAAGGGACAATATAATAGTCCGCTAACGGAACCACCACATTTTGAGGAAAGGATGGGTAGGAAAGGGGAAAACATGGCTTATATGTCATCGAACCGGAACACATCATTAGATATTCGGCGGTTCGTCTTTGACATGATAGTGGTCGCGAGCCAGTCGGAGGACGAACCTCCTACCTCCTCAGTAGTTAGGTGGATACCCGCCTCTTACGGGACGCTACCCAGCGGCATGGGGGAGAAATGTATTCTAACCGCGTCCCCTCACAGGGGGAACTCTATATTTATCTTAATACAAGTATATATGTGTTCCATAGTAAGATGTGTCTCAAATGCAAGTATGTGATATAGATATGTGATGTGTTATAATAATATACGAGCACAAGGTATTTATAGCCTGAAACTTTGTTTGACTTTATAATTTTGGTCATATTTAAACTTTAAACGTAAAATGTTACGTAATATTCTCGTTTCAGGAAATCATTTCTTGCTGCTTCCTGAAACTCTTTAAGAAACTTGTATGCCAAATTTCAGTTCTTTACGTCCGGTATATTTGGATATGCATTTTCAATCTGTCACTCAGTAAGTAACAGAAGCTTTATATATTACAAATGTATGTAAGCTACTTATTTTCATGGAAAAATTTAATAAAATATAGTATATACATGTTTTAAATAAGTAATCTCGTAAACCAGTCTAATCCTATTACGCTTTTAAACATCATGTGTGTTAATGGATTCAAAAAATACCTAAATGGTAAATTATTCATATTTGTGGTTAAATAATCTTATTAATAATGTCGTATGATACATTTGTATAGAATAATAAATATACTACGTCGTATTTGTATACAATTAAAAATTTTTGATTGACAATGTTTGAGGAAAATAAAATAATTTATCATATATTAGCACTAATCCCTAATTAAAAAACAATAAAATTAGTCATTAATTTAATTCATCTAAAAACTAAATCATTTTTTTAAATTTTATTAGCTATGTTCATTTTAATAAAACAGTAAACAATTGTTACTCTAATTTCTCATAACGCAACCCTAAAACTAAGTTCCGTGCCAAGAACCTGGTTACGGAACTTGTCTGGAGAGTCAGTCTGCACGGCCATTTTGCTTGTCGCTTCCTATTCCGGCTATTGTTGAGCGTCCTGTCACAAATATGCATGCGCGTACGCACACGCATACAAATTACTAACTTTTACCCGCGACTTTGCGTGATTTTTCTTATGAACACTAAAGTGTTATCTTATATCAATTTTTTTATGAGCCATAATTAATTTAATGTCATTTTAATAAACAAAAAAAAATCATTAATTAAAAATAAAAAATATTTGTTCCACCTTAACTAATATAAATGAAAATAACATACAACGGATACTACGATTCAAGTGTGTGGATATCAATCGATAGCACACAATCACGTCTGTACGCCTAACGCTTACAGCGGTGTGTACATAGTCACGAGCACACTCGTAAAACCATCAATGAATATGACGTATTGCTGAATGATTGAAGACCTTGAGTGAGGTTGTTTCTCGACTCTAGGTTGTAACAGAGCATTGAACTTGACACTTAATTATATATGTATGTCTTTCTAACAAACTAAAGTGAAATTGTATAAATTATTGATTAAAATAAAACATAATTACAAGTCATGATTCAGACATTAGGAATATTGTGTTGGAAAGTAAGACCACGAGCGCAACATCTATCATAATGCGTAACCTAGAAAGTATTTAGAGGACAAATATTGGCTCACATATTGAAATGTTATTTTGCAAGTCACATTCATTTTAACAATAATTTTGTTTGGTGGTAGGAGGTTCGTTCTTCGTCTGGCTCGCGACCACTATCATGTCAAAGACGAACCGCTAAATATCTAAGGATGTGTTCCGGTTCGATGGCATGTAAGCCAGGTTTTCCCCTTTCCCACCCGTCCTTTCCACAAAATGTGGTGGTTCCGATAGCGGAATCTGTATCTTCATCGGTCGGCAACGCATCTACAAAGTCTCTGGTGTTGTAGATGTTCATGGGCGAAGGTAACCACTTACCATCAGGTGGGCCTTCTGCTCGTTTGCCATCCGTTATACATAAAAAAAAAAAAACAAATATTAAGTTTTAAAATATGATGTAATTTAAGTATTGTATTAAATAGCAACTGGTTAGTTATTTATGGTTTTTATTATGTCTATTAGGAGGTCATAAATTTGGAAACATAATAAGATAATCTATTTAATATGTTAACACATCATAATCTTAAACTTGTTTATAATATTTATAGACTTTAATATGTAAAACGATTTAAATTCAATTCACTAATTATAAATACTTATATTAAGGAAAATTCATACTCATTTGTGGTTTAAGATAGTAACCTCAATAACCAATAAAGTGTACTAATTTCCTTAATGACCAAGAAACATATAAGTTAAACCATAAATACTTTTTATCTCGAGTTGATACATCATATTACTCGAAATGAGCTTGACGCAAGTGTGTTAACGCTTGGGAAGAGGGAACTTATTACTTAGGCACTATCGAAATGATCGGAAATGACGCAAATCACACCTAGATTCCGTTGAGTTCCGGTTTGTAAATCCGCATGGCTCACTGTACTTTCGTTTCCGAAGGTGCTTTACCATATTTACATTATAGATGAACTTAGAGATAAGATTGGTCTAATTATATTTTAATTTATCTTCTTACGTTGTAATTATTTTCATTTAATGTTAAATTTTTATTTTTTTCCTTTTTTGTACAGGTCACTCAAAGCGTAAGGTTTCACCATTCAACACGCAAAGGGTATACACGAGAAGAAAGAGGAAAATGAGATTGAGATTAAGTAGGTTAAACTCTACCTATTCCGAATAATACAGGATATGTGCGACGATAATAAAATATACTGTTGGCCGAAGTCTTATAATTTAAACAGGATATAAACAAATTGATAGTTCCCAATAATTAAGTAAATCGTGTGGGTAGAAGAAAAGTAGTTGTATGACAAAGCTAGAGTTTCTGAAATGATTCTGTAAATAGATAATAAGTATACCCAATGTTCAGAAACAAAGACATCTCCGTAGTTTATTTGTGCGCAGTTGGCTCGTGTCAAAAAGATTTGTCATCATCATTATTATTCATTTATAATATTATTTTACGAATTAAATTATGAACATGTAAAGACCAGGATATAGGTATAAAGTCCAGAATGTTGATAATGCAACATTATTGGATTCAGTGGCAAAGAATGCAATAAGCATTTAATTAAACCATAAAGAATGTTTCATGATGAGATTTTATCTTAAAATATATTGTAGTTTCGACATATGCATACACAATTTCTCTTACTTGCAACACTATGACTAAGGCTTACTATTGCCTTATTATTTCCAACGTTATAAAAAATGACCTATACTCATGGGACAGCTCACGAAATGGCATCTGAATTTCATAAAAGTATGCCTGTTACTTCCGTTCCATGGAACATCGATAGTGATCGGAACAAAAATCCGGTTGACTAAATGAAAGCTTCAATAATAACCTTTTAATGTATACCTTGAACAATCGAATCCTTGCTAATATTATAAATGCGAAAGTAACTATGTCTGTCTGTCTGTCTGTTACGCTTTCACGCCTAAACCACTAAACCAATTTTGAAGAAATTCGGTATGAAGATAGAACTAAACTTGGGAAAGGACATAGGATACTCTATATCGCGGAAAAAATGATAGAGGGGGTTGAAATAGGGGATGAAAGTTTGTATGGAAGTTCCTTATTGCCAAACATAAGATCATGTAAGATTGTTTAACTGTTTACAACTTTACCACATAAACCACTTAACCAATTTTGACAAATAGTCTAGACCTTGGGAAAGACTATAGGATACTCCTTATCATATGACGCGATATAACTGAATTTCACGCGGGCGAAGCCGCGGGCGGAAAGCTAGTTGTCTATATTTTAAAGCGCATGCACACAAATAATAGGTATATTTGGAGTTTTGACGCACATATATAACATTTTATGTCAGTTTCTAATGTCATGTATTTAAATAGATTAAAAATTACAAATATTATTATAAAAAAATATTTATTATTAATTAGTGCTGTGATCGAAATTAAAGCTGAGCTTATCTTCTCGTAAGGAGCTTTAGGTTTACTTAGTGATAAAATTCTTGTGAATAAATTTTATAATAAAAAAAAAATGTTAAAATATTAATGAAAACAATTAATAATATGAAAGTGTAACACGAAATTGTACTGTTTAATTCATAATTTAAATTTAAGTACAAAATAAAAAAAAATATTAACTAATCATTATTTTATTCTTATGTGTTTATGTAATTAATAAAAATATTCCCATTTGAAATTGTTCTAATTGCGAAGAAGAATGTAGTCTAAATATGGCCTGTCCCTATTAAAAGTGTCGTATATCCATATCCATTTTTGCCTTATTTGCCTTAACATGAACTAAATTCGTGTTCCTTTAACCGCTCTAAAAAAATCAGTCTTTTTTTTCGGTAGAAACAAATAAAAAAATACATAACCATAGTAAAGTAAAATTACTTCAATGTCAACTTATCAGAATATTAAAGTTACATCGATTTTTGTTAATCTTGTCCGTGTATGAAAATCCAAATTTATAATTTAAATTTAAAATGAGCTCTGCTGTAAAGTAACCTATTGTCGCATCCGATAATGTTTTTAGGGACAAGCGATACTTTGTTCTATAACGTTACGATAGAACTATATATATGATTCGATATTCGACATTATTATTATCTATATTTTATATATTTATCATCTAAATTTTCCTTTCTTCTTCTCTTACTCAAATTATAGTATTAGTAGTGATATGATCAAGAAGTAACTTGTTCATTTGTATTGGGATAATCGAAACTAGGATAGTAATAATACAATACCTTATTTTTATATATATTTTTGCCCGCATGACAAGGAAGTCAGAAAGAACCTAGCTTCAAGACACTCCGAATTCGAAATATTGCGTGTGAAGTGGCGGAACTCAACGCCGCGCTTTGGCTTGCCAGAGGTATAATCATTCCCCAGAATGGTAATCGAATTCACAACTGAGTGCGCTTATATTCAGACGCTATCCCATTGCAACATGGTAACGTCAAGTTTCATAATGTTATAAAAAAAAATTGCCGAAATCTCTCTATACCAATACAACGAAATGGAATTCAACGAAATGGAAAATTGTTTTTTATGTTATGTAATGTGCTTATTTAATTTCTCATGTAAATGATTCGTCGAAATGAGAATAAAGTTCTCTAAACCGAAAAAAAATCACAAACATTCAATAATAAAGGTCCCGAATTCGGGCGAAAATCGTGAAAAATAGTCCCCACTCACAATGTAATTTATCTAAATTGACAAAAAGTAGAGAGTGGAGAGATTTATCACCAAACTATATATTAATATCTAAAATCCGACAATAACTATCGTTTAAAATAAAAAAAATTAACTGTCGTTTTTAAATAAAAACGATTCTAAAATAATACATACATCCGTTCCCCACTTTCCGCTGAATTGAGGCATTAGGTGCTGAGTGGTGGAACTCAACGCCGCGCTCTGCCTTGTCGCCAAACCCAGGAAATGAAAATACTAAACTTTTACATATTACTATATTATATTGAAATCATTTTTGTATATTCTGTGTTGAGCGGCGTAACTTAATGCCGCTCTATGTCTAACTAGAGCAGAGAAATAAATATAAAACAATATTTCTTCTCGGTGTTAAGTTTCAATGCCTAATTTGGCCAAAGCGGGGAACGAAAATGTCAAAGAGACCGGAGTGTCTTAACACTAGGTTCTCAGGTTCCTTCTGCCTACCCTGCTATATGCGGAATACAGCGTAAAACTAACTAAAAAAGAAAACTCTTTATTTCCTAGCTGTATCCATATTATTTCCAAGCGGAAAGTGAAGAACAGAGTGCCTAAACACTAGGTTATCTGTCTACTCAACTGAATGATTCGTCGAAATGAGAATAAAATTCTTTAAACCGAATTCGATTATTAATAATTATGAAACATGACCTCGACTTCTAAACGAGATCGGCATCTCTGAGTCATTTATTTTATAATATTGTTTGTTTTGCCGGTTTATGTGAAGGTCGCTTTCACGTGTGAATCACTTTGCGAGGATACCGTTATTTTCATATAAAGTATTGCGTATTTATTCCATCTAAGCCTTGGTCACGTATACACTACCTCGTCACTGTTACTCAAACATACGTCTAACGTGATTTCTCAAAAATAAAAAAAAAACCTACAAAGACTGTTATTTTGGGTTTAGGTAACACGATCTGTACTGATAATACCCCACATTAATAGAAGTAATACCATAGAGCTGCAGTTGGCACGTACCTTTGCCTCTTAGTGCCATTAGTCCTGATTTGGATTCTTGCTCGGTAAAAATATAAATTTTTAATAACAGTATTTCTTCGGACTAATCCAGTAAAAAATCATATATCTCACATGAGTGTAATATAAATAAGTTGTCAGTTTGCGGTTTTGGCGGCAAAGTCAAAAGCAATGTGCCACGGAATATATTTAAATATATGTTAAACATTTGTTTTTTACAGAATAGGGGTTTCCCATCTTTTAAGAAATTCTAAATGAATCTTATAAAACAGCGAAAATTTTACCTGTTTATGTTAAAGAAATTTAAAAATAAAAAATATATTTTATTTACTAATGAAAATATATTTTGTTTGTTTACTTACCCAATTAGTTTATCATTCAAAGTATATTTGAGTTTATACGCAAATTTATTGAGGTAATTAAAAATAACTTTGTCTCTTTTAATATTTTTTGTGAATGTTCATCATGAACTCCCAAAGAAAATCACAAACCTCCCTTAATAAACTAAATAAATCTTTTTGAAGATTTATTTTAAAGAGGCTCACGTCGTCAAAGCAGCGAGAGACGACATGCCCGAAAATATGTAGTTAGAAAAATTATTGTGTCGTTATACCCTGTACAAGATGGCTTGATTTAATTGATGGACGGGCTAGTGATGAGAATCAGAAAATATCGATACGATAATACGATAGAATGTGTCAATCAAATTAGATTATTATTTCCTTTATTTTTCTAAAAAGATACCAGCTAAAGAGCCCACTAGCCAAAGAGATCCCAACCATAAGGACCGCCGTTGGTAGCAATAACCTAATGATCTTTAATAATATTTTTTTGTAATCTATATTTGTAACAGTAAATGCCTGTTATTCGCGTCCCTTCCCTCCGACTGATGTAACATTGTACAAGCATCTATTATTTTCCTATTTAAAGTTTACTTTAAAGCAATAAGAAGTCTAAAA
>JAKGSA010000366.1:311257-341247 GCA_033558755.1 Philaethria dido | reverse complement strand
ATTTTCTTCGATAATAACATATACGGGTCATAAAAGCGTAGTATATGTCAAAGCATAATTAATCACAATAATAGAAACAAATATTAATAGAAACATAAACACGATTAGAGGAAGCGCAGAAATTGCAAAGGAAACACGTTTATTATACGAGCTAAGTATTATACTCGGCGCGATAGGACGTTGACCTCTTTCCTTCATTATGTCATTAACGCGTATTAATACAGATAATTAATTATATAGAGTTTTTTTAAAAATATCACAATTTTTCTGCTCTATTTTTTTTACCAGCTTTAGTCTCACGGATTTAAATAATTCTTCCAATCGAAACCAATATAATAGTTTAATCGTGATTGTAACAAACCACAGATAAGATTTGGTAAAATCCCACTTTAATAATCTCAGAAATATTGCAGTGTCTAACGTCATTGTACATTGAGTGAAGTCACTAATTACGACAGAGCGACCCACGCTCACTCACATCCGTGTTAGAACCTTGGTGTCTAAACAAACATATAACTTTATCAAAAATAAAATCGTTTACAATTAGTATGTTAATTAGGTTTAAATATAAACAATATTGCGTAACGCTCGACATAATACGCCTATTTTATAATCGCGTTTCCCGCCATGACCTTGGTGCGGTGTGTCGTGCGCGTCACGAGACGTCACTGTGACGTAACTCCGCAACGTCACCTTTCACAGAAACGACACGCCTTTACAACGAAAGCGTTGCGTTGTTACTTGCGATTGGGATTTTTGATATTATGAATGATATTTTGAAACTTTTCCCTATTTCCTAGTACTATTATTGGAAAATTTTAAATATTTAAGGTAATATGTCCGAATAAAGGAGAAATTCTCAAAGCTTCAGGCTTCCTCACTTTAGATACTGATATTTTGGTTTCTAATAATAATAGTTTTAGTACAATGTTAATTCTAAAAATTATTCATGTTTATTATTATTATTAATAAAATACTTTAATAGCTATTGAAATTTGTTATACCTTTCCTTTTTATATCAAACATTTTTTATAGTTTCCTTTTGTAGATTAGCGTTTGAATACCAAGCATTAAAGTAAGTAGTTAAGTGTGAATATTACTTAACTTAGCTTAGTCTTAAATATTTAAATAATCATAAATAATATTTATTATTACTACATATATACCTTTTTAGAAAAATAAAAAAAAAATTGCTGAGTACTTATATATTACGGCTAAAAATAATTTAAATTAAAGAATAATCTAATAGAAATAAAGTTTTTTAATATACATATATAGAAGCGTGAAAAAATATTATAATTATAATGTATCATTACCACTCACAATTCCATAGTTCGCACTAGTGGTATCACAGCGACCTCTATTATGATAGAATGTAAATAAAACTCATGACGCATACAGCTACATCTATTAGCGAATAGCGTAAACTATTTATTCACTTTTTTTATTAGTAAAGAAATGTTTAAGCATATTCTTCTTTCGTATTAATATTTTTTATTATTATTCCATATTATAATTGAATTTTAAAGTTTTTAATTAATACTATATAATAATAAAAGCTAGCGACATCTATTGGCGAATAGTGAAATAGTAAGTGTCTTTGATGTTAAAATGCTTTTGATTTCTAAGTTCTGGTAAGATAATAAGCTCATAAGCCCGAAAACGGAGTGTTTTGACACTAGATTCTGTATGACTATGCTGTTCGGGATAAAGCCTATTTAATAGTAAGAAGTTTTGAAGTCGGTTAATAATTAAGATTTTAATATAAAAGAAAACGGACTTTATATTAATTACACTAAAAAAAATATTACGAATAACTCGAAAAATACTCGATAGATCTTTACATACATACATACATACATAGCTTCACGCTGTATCCCGCATATAGCAGGGTAGACAGAGGAAACCTAGTGTAAAGACACTCCGTTCCCCACTTCCCCCGAATTGAGGTATATGAGGCGGGCTGAGTGACGGAACTCAACGCCGCGCTTTGCCTTATTACCAAACTCAGGAAATGATAAATTCCATTTCCTGGAGTGGGAATCGAACCCACATCCTGTCGCATATAGTCGCACACTTGTGCCTCTGCGCCACAACAGGCGTTCTTTAATATTTATGCCTTCGTTCTTTAATATTAAAATTAAATGGGCTTATTACGTACATTGTAGCGAAAATAGATGTTAAATTAAATATAAAAAAATGAACCAATTTTTGATTATGTGTTACCAGAAAATTATATATTAAATTCTTATTTGTGGATTATATTAAATTAAAATACGAACTTATAAAATAAATTAATTCATTAAATAATGGATTTATAATAAAATAAAATATAAATCCAATATTTAATGAATTAATTTATGTTTATATTTTAATAATGAAACCGTTATTAACAAAAATCGTTTCGTATTGTTTGACGTAATAATTCTTCATATCTCATTAGATATCAAATGTATTTTTAATTGTCTTGCGGCATATGACAGTCATTAAAATATCATAAATAAACAAAAACTTAAATATCAAAGTCATTTTGTTATTCTTGGATTCATTCGTATGTCACTAGATTGTATTTATACTAATATATGAATTAAATTACATCGACGGGCTCACACTTGCCCGTGCCTTTTGTTTCTTTTTTTTATTTATTATTTGTCATATTTGCAGCATACTTAAATAGAACTACTACTATGTAGTAGTAACTAGTAGTAGTAAGTAGTATATAGGTATACTAATAGAAGTGGCAACGGGTGAAAATTTTCATTAGGCAAGCCAATAAATTTAGAGAATCCGTTATATATTTAGGAATGTTGGTACATATATTTGGAAGCCGGTATAGGTAGGTAGAGAAATCGGTATATTTAGGGAAGCCGGTATAGGATGTAAATACACATTTTTCTCGTTAAATATATTTTTTCTTGCTTAATTCCTTTAGTATATACAATATTACAAATTATATACGACATTCAAAGAAAAATTGATAATGTTGAAAAAAATATTAAAAGTCTGTTTTTTTTTTTTTACAACCAACCTGTTAATCAAACTTAGAAACAATAACAATGCCATTTAAACACAAAAATTATTTAAATTATTAAGCATATATTATACAAAAAGTTACATATTACTATAATAAAGTACCGAAAGGTTATCATAATATTTTTATCGTCCAAGTAAAATATTTGATAAAATCATATCTTTAAAATTAGTAAGTTATTTAGCTCACGATTTTCATAATAGGTAAGATAAAAAGATATTTATTCAAAAAATATTTTACAAATTGAGCAGCCGAGACTTCCCAGTAAGTAGTCAAAGACACTTGTGTTGGGAATGTCTTGCTTCTCCGATGGCTTAATAATAACATAATAAATAGCATACATGCATATATAACATAATACATATAACTTAATAGTAACAAAGCCGCACGTTTGTGTGTGTGTGTGTGTGTGTGTGTGTGTGTGTGTGTGTGTTTGTATGTTTACATGTGTGAGGGTCGTCTGTGCATTATTTAAAAAACAAGCAAACTATTTAGGTATACCCATAGCTAAGTAATTTTCTAAGGTCATGACACGATTACTATAAATGATGGAAATACTTGTATATATTTTACAACTAATTTTCTCTATCATACAATTTATGTCATTTTTTATTATGATTTTGATAAAAAGCTAGTTTTTTGCCATATAGGCGGGGAATACCCTGTATTTATTAGAAAGATAACCCGTAAAATAAAGGGCATAAAATCTTAAATATAACAATCCGATTAGACGTTTCATTCTCCCTCCATTTCCCGTATCGTTAAGTTAAACAAATAAAAACTTTTTATTATTTTTATAGTGCATTTTTATAGGGCTTTGTAGTGATTCTACTTTAAAAAGAGTTTTAAAGTAGAATCGTTTCTAAAAAAAACAGAGGAAAGGAAAGAAGATAAATGCTCTTGAAGTACTTATAAACGATAATACTTATTGCATAATATCACTTCATTTTATACTGTTGTGGCCTGGTATAAAGATGTACTCGTAGGCTAATCAAAATGTCAAATCTCAAAATCCACGCCTTATTAAGTATATTTTTTTGCAATCACTCTTCTGCAATTAATTTACACGAGATGCTCTCAACTACTACTAATGTTGTTTATAATTGAAATAATAGTACCATTGTATTAAAATGAAAGTGATTTTTCTGTGGTTGTCCTTCACGTCAAAACTAAACTGAACTGAACGCATCGGGATAGGACTTTGATCATTCGGTTCGTGATAATTTGTGGATTTGCTATTTATTTTGCGAAATCCGTGGAGCCATTCTTAATTTTCTTTTATTTTTTTCCACAATTCCACAAACGTACTTATATCACCCACCAAAAAAAACAAAAGACATATGAATGTCTTTTGTTGATGATATTTAATAATATAAACATGAGTTTATATTATTAAATATCATGAACAAAACGGTAAGAAGCATAGAAGAATAGAACAAGAATATAATATTTTTAAATGCAACGAAGTTTTGGGGATCAGTCATTTAAATTTTTTTCATTTCTCGGTCTGGTAGCACAAAGCATAGCGTTGAGTTGATCATAATTCTCGAATTCAAAGAGAAAGTGGGGAACGATGACGACGCTAATTCCTCTCTATCTACTTCGTTAAGCGAGAAAAAGCAGAAGCTTTTTAAAAACATTAAAAAATCCAAGTATCCATTATCAGAGGAATGGCCCACTACACCAAGTGTCTTTTGAATGGATGGAATAACCAACCAACATATAAGATATTACGCCAGAAGTTATTTTATCGTGAGGAAATCTGTTACAGAGGACTCGCATGGGTTATGTGGGATACCGTTTGGCAGATGATAATGTGCAGGAGATGCACTAAAATAGAACATTATCTAACGTATATTTACTTATTTTAACAATATAATTACCAATGTATTATAAATACATTTTTTTAATTAGAAAGATGAGTGCTTGCAACTCTTTCACGTAAAAACTGCTGGACCAATCTATATGAAATTTTTATAACACATATATTTTAAAAACATTTTGTGCAATTTGGCCATAGTACAACGATAAGTAACCAGTTAATATTTTATTTTAATCTATAAAGGAAGTAATTTGTATTAAAGTAAATTTTTTAAAAGGGTTCCGTCATAATAATTAACCTTGACGTAAAAACAAATAAAAATAGACTGACATTAACATGTCACAAATAATTATTATTTATAATATTTTGTATTAAATAGTTTTTTAAGTAAAACAGTAACTTGTAAATTTAGATTTTAAAAGTTATACACACATTTGTATTGTTTATGGAGATGGTAATTCATGAGGCCTGTCGTGGCGCAGTGGTACATGCGTGTGACTGTAACCGCGACAGGTTGTGGGTTCGATTCCCAGTTTAAAAAGGTGGTCAAAGCCAAGGTCGGAGCTCTTCTAGCTCGGCCTCCCATAAAATCCACGATACGCTGTAGAGGCCAACAGGGCCAACAGCATACTATACATTAGATAGAAAAAGAAAAAAATAGTTTAAACATAATCATTTCCCCGTATGGAAATCGAAACCACAACCAATCGCCTTTCCAGTCTACGCCGATCTATTGCGCAACCTAGCCATTATGCAGTACAGTAGAATCTTCATTATCAGGAGTAATGTCAGGTATGGGCGCGCACGGATAATCGAAAGCCCCGTTTTTAGAATATGAATTGGACTAGCTGTTACCGGAAACTTATGATACCGCACGCCATGTTTTTCTATCCAGTATTTTATTTAATTATTTTTAAAAACAATTACATACATGATTAATAATTACATTGTAATTTTTTAAAAAATTATCTCATGTAAAATAGTTTTATTATAACAAATATTAAAAAATCTCTTAAAAAAACAATTGGTCCCTTAAAATCTTGGTTAATCGGAGCCCCGGATAATCGAGGTTCTACTGTATAATATAGATATTTCATAACATTATGAAATTCCAGTGTTTCAAATAAAGTAGGCACAGGTCTATTATAAACATGCGTATAAGGCGAGACTAAAATAGCGGATTGTACGCAAACCGTTCAAGGTAAGCTTAAATTACCTGATATAATACGTGTTCCTCAATCATTAAACTATAATATTTAATATTAAATTTCATGTAAATCTATTTTAGGCAGATTAATCGCATATATTTTAGTATGAAATACATTTTTGGACACCCGACGTTTCGAGCAATTTACAGTAGTCCGAGGTTACATATAGACCAATTAATTATGTTAAAAAAGGTTCATTTAATGTGTGTTCGTGATATTCGTGATTTTTTTTTTAACTTCACGCTGTATCCCGCATATAGCGGGGTAGGCAGAGGGAATCAGAGAACCTAGTGTTAAGACACTTCATTCTCTTTCAACATTTCCGTTCCCCACTTTCCGCCAAATTGAAGCATTGCGTGTTGAGTGGCGGAACTAAACGCCGCGCTTTGCCTTGTTACCAAACCCAAGAAATGAATATACTAAATTTTCCATTTCCTGGAGTGGGAATCGAACCCACAACCTTCTTACTTCTTACTCTTCTACTTTATTAGAATTATTAGAAATTTAATGACGATTTATTTCTAACTAAGTATATAGATTGTTTGTAAACTTATCAAATTTGAATTATTAAACAAGATAATTCTT
This sequence comes from Philaethria dido, assembly GCA_033558755.1. Classification (NCBI taxonomy): domain Eukaryota; kingdom Metazoa; phylum Arthropoda; class Insecta; order Lepidoptera; family Nymphalidae; genus Philaethria; species Philaethria dido. The sequence continues at coordinate 334,601 of JAKGSA010000366.1, read as the reverse complement.
AGAAGCAAAATGATAATAGTTATATAACTTAATTTTGTAGTATAGAAATATTCTAGAAGAACACGCCTACAATTATTATTTTTTATCTTGCTCGTCATCAGGTTCATGCCATGGACATATTATATTAGTTTCATAACCGGATATGTGTGCAAATGGTCATCAAATCGAACAACAAGAAGTGGGTCAAAATAGTGTTTTAAGATTTATTACTTTAGATTGGTAAATATAGGTAATGTAGGCATTTTAAAAAGTTATAGCATGGAAAGATAATTCAATATAACAAATTTATTATAAACTAGCTGTTACCCGCGGCTTCGCTCGCGCGGTAAATGACAGTGCATCTACATGCATATAATTTTTATTTTATTATTTTTTTTTAACTTCACGCTGTATTCCGCTATAGCAGGGTAGGCAGAGGGAACCTGAGAACCTAGTGTTAAGACACTCCGTTCTTTTTCAACAATTCCGTTCCCCACTTTCCGCCAGATTGAGGCATTGCGTGCTGAGTGGCGGAACTCAACGCCGCGCTTTGCCTTGTTACCAAACCCAGAAAATGAAAATACTTCATTTCCTAGAGTGGGAATCGAACCCACAACCTGTCGCGTTTACAGTCGCACGATTGTGCTTCTGCGCCACGACAGGCGTCATACATATAATGCATAGTGAGTATATGCGTTAATTTTAAGACTTTGAAGTGGCTATTTTAATTTTTTTTGACAAACAATCATGTCTGCCAAAACATTTTTTTATATAAAAAGTATCCTATCTTCTTTTTAATACCTCTATGAATATGTGTACAAAATTTAATGATAATAAGTTATAGGCGGGGTAGACAGAGGGACCTAGTGTTAAGACACTCCGTTCCCAACTTTCCGCCGAATTGAGGCATTGCGTGCTGAGTGGCGGAACTCAATGCCTTGTCACCAAGCCCAGGAAATGAAAAATTCCATTTCCTGGGGTGGGAACCGACCCCACAACCTGTCGCGTTTACAGTCGCACGATTGTGCCTCTGCCTCACGACAGGCGTTACTATATTTATTTAATTTATTTCTAATATTAGATTTTTGCACTTCTTCTTCTTCTTCACATAAACTTTTCTATAGATACAAGAACTATACATACATACAAGACAATACAATACATACAAGAATTTGATACGTTTTTTTTGATTCCGTTATGTTTTCTAACGTCATGTGTAAATATAGCATTAGCCACTATTATAAAGCTAACGTGAAGAGGACGGGATAGACATAGGTGCGATCGTTTCTCATTCGGAAAAGTAAATTTTTAAATATATACTTATAATGATTAGAATTTGATCTGATACCATTATTTTTCTTATATCAGATCTAAATGAAAAATTGTATTTGAGACTATTGTAAAGCTAGTATGGAAAGGACGCAATAGATATGGGGGCGTTTCCCACTCACGAAAATATATTTATTAAAAAAAATGTTGACTAGTGAAACCAAGTCCTCAAAATATGCAGAGAAAGGAAAATAGAGAGCCGTATCACTTATGTATCCGCCGTCAATCTGCATTTAAGACATGCATTTATATCTAAAAACAGTAACCGCTTGTTTTAAAACACATATTTTCAATATAATTATAGTAGTATAAAAAATATAAGTTGAATATACATCAATATATGATGAATAGGTAATAAATGGGTGTGGAACAGTAATCACTGACTGACGCCTTCCGAAAGGAACCTCGACACGCAATCCAATTTATATTATACTTTTTATTATTAACGTAGAACTAAAAATAAAAATCTGTAATAGTAATCCTTTACATATCTACTGTTTTTCGACCTTTTGTAGGTAAGGTAAGATAGAAGTGAAGATCTTTCTTTTCTCCTTTCTTCGTATTTAAAAAATAATTTATGAAGGAAATAAACACGACATTTTTGTAAAATCTATTCATTAGTAAAATAAATAATCTCTTGAAAAAGATTATTCATAACTATTACATAATAAGACACACCTTAACTGCACCTATACGCAATTATATCCATATTATTTTATCGATTACACGTCTACCAATATTATTGAGATGGATCTTTTCTTTTTTTTATCTTTATCCCACTGTACCCCGCACATAGTAGGGTAGGCTAGAGAGAATTAGGGTAGAGAGAGTCAATAACCTATCGTTAAGACACTCCGTTCTCTAAGAGATGGACCTACTTTGTAGAATACATACCGATTATAACATATTCATTAACAATACGTGAATATCTATTTAAAGGCATTACTGAGTTATACTAGAACTATCCGGCGTCACATCACAATAGCATAAATTAATATTAATTGGAAGTGCTGTAAATTTCAATCTACATACTATATACCGACGTAGTTTTTTATAACTAATCACGTAGTAACAATGTCACAATATGTTCAATTAATTAGTTACTGTATATTTTTTTAATCAGTATTAACGGTTCACTTTCACATTTATTGTAAGAGCTTTAACAAATATGAATCGATGAGTGCAGAAACAACGTAAGTCACAAAAAATGCAAGAAATCGTAATCGATTTAAATTAGTTCAGAAAGGCTAGTTATACACTTTTTTCTCCCCGCTGCAAAATTTTGAAATCTGAACTTACTTTGTTTCTGCACTCGCAGATTCATATATGTAGTATAGTCAACCTTATTAGTATAGGCAAAAATTATTGATGCCAGTGTATTTAAAGTCGTGATAACGTATCAAGACAAGTTCATGGCAAGAAACTGGCTACGTACTAACACTGGACAAATTGTTTTGAAACCACCTTTAAAATCTAAATAATTAGCATTTAACCATTTGATTTGGGATATGTATTAACTGGAATCTCTAGAAGCGTAGAATATCAAATAGACATTAGAATATTTAAAAAATCATCATATATATTTCAGTATATGAGCTAAACGTCTGAATATTATTTTTTATCACTCATTGACTGACGTACACATCAAAAGCCCAACTCACTTCCAGATGATCTATAAAGTTGAAATGTGGTATCTAGCTAGGAGAATGTGTCGGTATAAGAAACCAGAGAATTTATATTGATTTAAATAATTTTTTATACTTATTACTTTGAGTCTAATATTTAGGTCATAAAAATTTTTCACAACATTCCTTCTTAAGTCGCCTCATTGTTAGCACTACTGCAAGGTGGTATTTTTTAATTTATTTATAAATTTACAATTAATTTCGAGACTACCTTTAATAGATAATTTAACACTCCTATAGATCTTTAAATATTTATTTATCATAAAGAACTTGGCTTTCATTTTTACATTTATTTGTTAATGGGATAGTTTTATTTTTAGCATTATGATTAGACATAATGACGTTACGACATGTCTGAAGGAGGACGATAGCTGTAAACTTTCAACCCACTCCAAAAAATGTTGACATATAAAATAAAATTAGATTATTTCATGCACATTAATATACTGAGGCCTGTGGTGGCGCACAGGCACAAGCGTGCTATTGTAAATCCCGACTGGTTTTGGGTTCGATTCCTATTCCAGGAAATGAAAATATTAAATAATATTCAGTATTTTCATTTCCACGCTCTGGTAACAAGGCAAAGCGCGGCGTTGAGTTACACCACTCAGCACGTAATGCCTGGATTCGGCGGAAAGTTGGAAACGGAAATGTTAAAAGAGAATGGAGTGTTTTAGCACTAAGTTATTGATTTCCCCTGCCTATCTTCGTATGATCGGGATACACAGTAAAGTTAAATACTGATAATAATCATCTATAAGTTAGCAGTAGCTGGAAATAGGCTTAGGCCTAGTGTAAATATTTTTGTATTAAACATACAGTTAATATCAGTAATATCCAAAAAACCTAAAGCAAAGTATGACATCATGAAAAAACAAAAAAATACATACCATATAATCTTAAATCCTTATAAACAAACACTATCTATATTATTTAAAAAGAGTTATTGAAGAAAATATATATTTGTTTTCATTTATTTATCAATTATCAAACAATTTAAAAGAAAATCTTTTAGTGCTTAAGATAAGATATAGATAACAAATTAAATGAGGCGTGAGGACATATGCAATTAACAATGTGACTTATTCTAGTTTATTACTATAACCAATGTATAAATGATATATACTTACAAACTTACTTTTTAACTTCAGGCTGTATCCCGCATATAGCATGAATCTAGTCTTAATACAGTCCATTTTCGTTCAACAATTCCGTTCCCCACTTCCCGTTCAATTGAGCCAATCCGTGTTGAGTGGCGGAACTCAACGCCGCGCTTTACCTTGTTATTAAACCCAAGAAATGAAAATACTAAATTTTACTTTTCCTGGAGTAGGAATCGAACCCACAACCTTTCGCGTTCACAATCGCACGTTTGCGCCTCTGCGCCACGACAGGCGTTAAAGTCGGAAATAAATTCCTGTTAAAATATTCAATTTTAAAACTGTGACAAGTTAACTAAGTGAATTCAAATTTGATATGGATTAAAAAAATAAAAATCATTTTTTAATTCTTATATTTTAATTTAATTTAATTGATTAGATCGAGTTATAGCCAATTTGTAATATATATTTTGTATAGTTACTAACGGTATTTAGATATTGGGATATACCCAATTCCTAATGTATTATTTTTAATGTAAATGATTAGTACAATTATTAATGATAGAGTTTGTTTCCCATTCTCTAAATATCGATATTCGAATTGAAATTCGAATTTAACCATTCCGATATCACTAACCGATATAGTGGTTCAAGGTTACCCATTGTTATGCCAATTAGTAAACAAATATTAATTTATACTAGTAGCCTCATTGACATGTAAAATACGCGTTTCCTAAGCAAAAGATGTATGTGTCTATATGGTATGTATGAGTATGAGTAATATTCATTTTATTCCTGTAATGTATTTCTGATACTTTATTATAAAAAATATTAGTTTTCTGTATTCTTCTTCATGTACACTATATGTATGCCAATTTTCAATACTCTTCGTCCGAATAGTTGTCATGATAATTCTTTTTTTTTTATGGACAACGGATAGCAAACGAGCAGAAGGGGCAACTGATGGTAAGAGGTTACCTTCGCCCATGGACATCTACAACACCATGATGTTGTAGATGCATTGCTGACATAGAGAATACAGATGGAAGGGGGGACAATGTAGTAGTCCGCTATCGGAACCACCACATTTTTGGGAAAGGGTAAAAACCTGGCTTACATGCCATCGAATCGGAACACATCATTAGATATTTTGCGGTTCGTCTTTGACATGATAGTGGTCGCGAGCCAGACGGAGCATGAACATCCTACTACCTAACTACTGGGATACCCGCCTCTTACGGGACGCTAGAATTGTATTCTAACCCCGTCCTCTCACAAGGTAACATATTTTAGTTATCATTTAAAGGAAAAAGATTCTATATTTTTCCTTTTAATGATAACTAAAATATGTTAAATTTCTAAGAAACATATTGTACAAACAGTATACCTGAAATGAATACCCGAATGGTAGACATAACGATGACAAGATACAAGTGTAAGCCGCATAAGCACGGCGATAAATGTTTTCCTTGTATTTACACATCTTCCGCATTAAGTAAATTAGAAGATTCAGGTAGCGCATTATTCCATTATCCACAGGTCGAATTTAAAATTAACTATATAATGACGTAAGCCTTATTATTATATATTTTAATAAACTTTTCTTTTTTTTAATGTCTGGGTATTTATCACAACTATCCATATGAATGTTAGTTGCTAAACAAAAAATAAAGAAGCAACACAAAACAAGGTATTGAACGAGATTTAAATCTACTAGAACTCGTTTGGACAGCTTGTTGGCAAATACAAGTTGAAAGGTAAATTTTCCATTGTCAAAAATATTTTATATACCTAATAGAATTTATTAAATGCATGTATATGTATTTTAACATTATATTTCATACATATTATTTCATATATACCTAAGTTCTTAAATACAATGCCAACTGTGAAATACGATGTTAAGAAATATTTTTGAAATTTTAGATTAACTTTTGGACAAGAATGTTTTTTTCTTTAGAAAAATATTGTAACGATAATTTTCCATACTTAAAATAAATATTCTAATCTAATAAAATAAAGGCAAATTTTATAAATATATTAAATCACTGACAAACGACACGAAATAATCCGGTTAAATTTGAATCACTAACAATAAAATTTGTTACTAATTCAAAATATATAGCGAAATTTATAATTAGATGCGGATAAATTATTAAAAGCAGAGAAATATCTGTATTTTAATTCAACATACCAGTAACGTCTGCTTTCACTGAAATATCTTCGTTTCACGTACTTTGTTATCAATGTACCGTATCAGATAAATATTAATATCTGATAAAAAATTTCGTAAATACAATTTACAAGTCTTTTTACCTTTACTTGATCTTTTATGTTAAAATCAATCACTAAAACTTCCAAATGTCATACACAGCGAGTGTTATTATGTACACATGAAATTCACGTCACAAACGTCAAACTTCCGAATGTTCGACGAAGTACGTCGTGTGCTGTTCGTTATCGCAGTTATACTAACATGAACGTTGGAATTATTATACCCACGTCTATCTTAATGGCTCGACACTTAATAGTAACCGCGAAAATAGCCGCCGAAACCGGTCGAATTGTCTGCCTTGATATGGATAGATGTTTTATATTTATTCAGCGTTGCGTAATCCGAAGCGTTGGTAGACTTTCGCCTCAGCACTACCGGCAAGCGCCCACATTCGTTCAGTTCTTCGATTTATTTTCGTCGGCCTGCCTATATTGTTACTAGTAGTTACTAATACTACACCATAGATGTTAGTCGCCATATGCTAATACACCGATTATAGTACTCCGTCCCAGTCTTGAACCTTTTCATTTAATTTTTTTTTTAATATTTTTAACTTACAAGATATAATTAGAGTTATAATGGTTACAAATATTTACGCTGATTAATTATGGTCCTTTTATAACGGAACTGTAGAGTGCATTCTCATAAAAATAAAACAAATTGTTCGCATGTTTGAACCAAATAAATTATTTAAACTGTCATATTATACATTCAATTTTTGATTTAGCTGCCCTTTTTCAATTAAATTACAAGTAGTTTCAAATTTCCGTGTATATTAATTATTATTTACGTTTAATAAAATATTAAAATTGAATCTTTGCGGTGTACAGTTCCAAATATTTTGTCTGCCAATATTTCGTTAGACGTTTATAATTAAGAAAATATGAATTTATCGCGAGGAGTATGACCTAGACAAGCTATTCTTGACTCTTCTAAGAACATTAATGTAATCAGTATTATATTAAAATCTATTCGATCTTCTTTAAATATTTTTCAAAGTAATGTAATTGAAAAAAATATATAAAAAAATCGACAATGAATAGTTCCACTTTTCTTTAGCTTTGTAGTTTTTCATGTTTTATTACTGTCTATACTGCGATAGCCTGGTGACATAGCACTGATTGCGATATAATATTGTTTATTAAATCAATTAGAAATTTATATCGTATTTGGTATTACCAGATATATAATAAAAACATGAATGATGTTTTTTATTACTTCAAACATCTCCTGCAAGTTGCGGGGTGAGCATAGTGATAATAAGTATGTTGTTCATTTGTGTCTTGTTTTTGGAACATATTAGGTAACTAATATTTTTTTTTAACTTCACGCTCTATTCCGCATATAGCAGGGTAGGCAGAGGGAACCTGAGAACCTAGTGTTAAGACACTCGGTTCTCTTTCAACAAATCCATTCCCCACTTTCCGCCAGATCGAGGCATTGTGAGTTGAGTGGCGGAACTCAACGCCGCGCTTTGCCTTGTTACCAAACCCAGAAAATGAAAATACTTCATTTCCTGGAGTGGGAATCGAACCTCTTCGCCACGACAAGCGCTAATAATGTTATATTTAAAATTAATTTATAACAAAAAGGTAAACGTTTATATTTTTTCCTTTCATTTTATAATTTTCTATTTATAATCACTGCGATATTTTCTTAAATTGACACAAGAGCAACTATATTCTATATAGTTGTCATTGAGTAATAGCTGTCTTTTCATTTATATAACATAGTCTGTAGGTTTGGCTGGCCTATTTCTAGATATTTTGTAGTAACTAATAAAGTTACAGTACTCAATTTTTATGGTTACAAAATCAAACGAAGCTGCAATATACGAGTAGTATGTTCTTTTAATTTAATTATCATTCAGTACGTAACTCATCACGGTTATCACTACTACTTCATATGGAGCAGAGACCTCACTGTGAATCATGTCAATATGTTAGGTAATATGGCATTGTATGCCATCGCTGATTATGATGAATATGTATGTATGACAATCTTATGCCGACTTTTTTCACAGATAAATAATGTAACAATAAGGAAAGATATAGTAAATATGGATTTTATATAGTACATTATTTTTGTGTGTTTTAATGTACTTTGAAATGATTCAGAAATTGACATACGCATATATAATAAAAGTGATTTGAAGTGAGGAAAGAATTCTTCGCCCATTACGTCAAAAATACTGAATCAATCGTGATTGAACTTTGATCATTCAATGCTATATAATTTATGGATGGTCATAGTTTTACAACGATCTAAAATTATCAGCTATATGAAAATATAGCTATTACTTTACTAAGCTTAGGAAGTAAGATAATTTTTTTTTTCCAAAATATTTTTTATTGGACATAGTTTTTAGTTTGCGTCCATTGCTATGCTGTACATAAGTAGACTATCTAGTCTACTTTGACATAGCACTTTAGCATAGCATAAATCCATAAATACATATGGTATATAAATACATAAATATGTGCGCTATAAAAAAACAGTAGAAAAGCTTGTCTATAAATTGAATATATTTACAATGAATAAAAAAACAAACAAGAACCAATTCTAGCAATAAATTACAATAGATTCTAAAAAAGAACTAATGACACATATTCATAGAACACGTTACATACGTACCTATTTTTTTATCATTCGACGAATATCTTCAGTTTCTTTAAATAAATTATTGTTTAAAAAAAACTAATTATTCTTTCATCTTTACAAGACATAATTATTTCTTGGGGTTCGTTCACATACGCTCCAATTTCTAATAATTAAATTTCTCCATTCACCATTTATTTAACAAGTATAGTGTAGAATTAGATTAAATTTTTTAAAACGTTTTCTCAACAACTCTTTCTTATCCCAAGTATAGATAAAAAATAATAATAAACAATATAAGTGAACATTGACAAAGTATCAAGTGGCAGCGGTCGCTTAATCGCTGATAAAGACGAAGCCGAGTCCATACAAGGCTACACGCAAGGCTGAAATTATACTGCGGCTTAAAAATATATGTACACTGCTCAAACAATATGTCTTTTATTCTGTTTGCATATTGAATTCACATGTATCAGTGTATTACAAATTGCCTCTGTTCCTTTAAATATTATTAGCAGCGTCGCCATTAGCGTTACAAGCGCACGGTAGAGCTGACGCGTCTTATGTCATAACTCATTAGTTCTTCTTTCATGTTTTTTTTATAAATAAACACATTTAGCCTAAAGAATATTTATTAGATATATAATTTTTCTAACTTTTATAATATTCTTTATTGCACATAAGAAAAACTAAATATAATTTTTAGTTCACAAAGGTGGAAATAAAAACAATTTCACTTTTTTTTAGGCAAAAATAACTTAGTGCCAAGACACCAATTCTTTTCCGCCCTTTTCAAGACAAAGCACGTTATTGAATTGAAGTCAATACCGCACTTTGTCCAGAACAAGGAAATAAAAATATTTTAAATACATATAACCATTTTCCCTAGTAGGGATCGAACTTTCGTGTTCACAACTATATCATGCCACGACGGGCTTATTGAATATTATTCTATTATACAAAATTATTATTAACAATACTTTATAATTTAATCACTTGGCATACGTTTCGCAAATAGCAAATAACGTGATAATTAGACATCTATGAATATTTGCCAACAATACTGTTCACGATAATAGCTAAGGAAGGTCTCAGAAAATCTAACAAGTTTAAAAAATAAATAAAAACAACCACATAACAAAAGCTAGTTTAAGTATAGTATATACAATATAGAAGCAGCGTAAACGTGACCGCATGCAATGTTTATTGACATGATCGTTCCTACCTAGCTAATAAATAATACATTGAAAAATATTACTACAGACCCATTAAGTCAGCCGTTGTACTATTGCATAATACTTATTATAACATCACTCATCGGAAGATCTAGAATAGAAGTATTTGCCATAGATTATTTATTATTCGATCGGAACGGGGAGAACGGAATGGCATGCTGTGACGGAAAAGTACAAAACTGAATAATTATATTACATGTATCTAAAATCTAGTTAGAGTAAAAGGCCCATCGTGGCGCAGAGGCACATGCGTGCGACTATAAACACGACTGGTTGTGTGGGCTCGATTCACACTCCAAGAAATGAAAATATTAAATAATATTTAGTATTTTCAATTCCTCGTTCTGGTACAAGGCAAAGCGCGGCGTTCAGTTCCGCCACTCAGCCCGCATTGCCTCGATTCGGCCAAATGTGAGGAAATGTTAAAGGAGAACGGAGCGTCTTATCATTAAGTTCTCTGGTTCCCTCTGCCTACCCTGCAATATGCGGGATACAGCGTGAAGTTAAAAAAGTAAAAATTTTATGATAATAGATATACTTAGTAATATTAATACCCAGGAATAACTTTGTACCACATTATAGGAAGATTACGCTAACGAAATAGTATAATATTTGGCACAGTTAAAGCCAACAGAAATGTTAATGGACATTACTACACATTACATCTAAATGACATTTTGTATTTTATTTTATAAATTAACAAAGTAGGTATACACTTTTATATGTACCAACTGGAAAATTACTAAAGTGTAATTAATAAGGAGCTTTCAGTGGCGAGGGGTAAAAGTTTTAAAGTAAGCTGGTTGGGTTTAGGGAAGCCGGTATATATTTAGGTAAGTCGTTATATATTTAGGGAAGCCGGTATAGGATCTTTATCAATTTTACTATTTTTGCTGGCGCCATTTTCTTAGGTCTCAAACTTTTCATTGTCATTTGCAAAAGGTAAGCCGGTGGGAACCGTGTTACATGGACGCCTCGCTACGACGACAGCCATCAGCAGCAGCATAGGCAGCCTCGTAGAATTAAAATGATAAAATAAAATATAAATATACATTCCTATTTGCTAATTATAATATGTCGAATTCATATTTTGTTGTATTAATGGTTTAAACGAACAACGTATTTTTAATAAATATTTTATCATAGAAGAGAATAAAACAGAAAAGATCTGAACGTATGAAGTTTTTTTTATACATGAGGAAATCCGTTACGGATGCCGATCAGCTTCCCCAAGCTGACCTTCCTCTTGTCAAATCAGGGCGGAAAGCGACGATCGTGTGCCGCTCTCCGGCGACCCGGTGGCCTGCAGATAACAAGGTTAGAGAGAGCCTCCCTCGCTCGTTACACCATTTCCTTCTCGAGCACTATTGCCTCGCAGAAGGAGTGGACCACGTCCCACCGCCTCTTGCAATCCACCATGGCCTTCACTAAGACCGTGTCCTATGACGTCACGCAAAGCGCGACGTTGAGACGCCCAGGTTGGGCACACTTTCAGCGTCACTTCGAAGTAATCCGCGCAGTGATTGCAGTAAGCATCGGGCTCCCTCCCAGCGATCTTATACAGGTACCTCCCGAAGCAGGCATGCTACTTGCGAATACTGGACAAACTGCCTCGATCTTCTTCCAGCCGGCAGATATTATGCAATAGTACAACCTGTCTTAAAAGGTCTGAAGTAATATTTTTCAATGTTTTATTCATTAGCTAAATCAGGAACGATTATGTCAACGAGCATTGCAATTGCGATCGCGCTTACTCTTTATACTTAGACTAACTTTTGCTATACTTTATTAGGTTACAGTTGTTTTTATTTATTTTTTAAGCAAAACTATTTGATTTCTTCCTTACCTATTATCTAATATATAAATATTTAACTGGTAATTGAATTAAAAAATAATTATTTATAATTCAATTACCATAACAACACGGTGAGCTTAATAATTAATATTGTTACACTTGGCACGTTCGAAACGCCCTTATTATAGAACTGAACTGAATTATACTTTTATTAGACACTTCTAACTGTGAACGCGATAGTTATATTTATCTGTTCATTTACTAAAATTGTAAGATTGTGACTTAATGTTGTAAGATTTATGTCTGAACCCTGCGATTGTTGTGAGTCAAATTCACGCAAGGTGATATTTATAATCTAGATAAAAAAGTTTATAGAGTTAAAACGCAGAAAGGAAAACGTGAGGGATATCATAATATAATAAGCTCACAACTTGAGAATTTTCTCAAGTTCTGAGCTTGTTACGAATAGGAATGTGCCAATATTGTGCTTATAACAGTATGAAGATACTAAAAAATGTAAATTTATTTTATCGAAACTTTAATTACATCTCTGAAAGTTAAAAAGCTTAATTAAATAACGAAAGAAAAATAACAATTTTAAACTAGAAAAACCCTAGTAAAAGGTATCACGTATCCGTGATCACATATCCAGTATATTAATATGTTACTGAAATAAAATAAATGTCCCTGCTAGTGAACTTTCAGGCAAGCGTACACGCGACACTAACTAATAAGCGTGTTAGAAATGTGGGTCAGATCGTAATCAGTACTGCGAATAGACCACTTTGACACTATAATAATTATATGCTATACCTTTTTATTTAATAGTTCACTAGAACTGGAAAAATTAAGCTTCCCTGCGCTATTTAAAATGTTTGTATATTCTAATTTTGTACAATTTTTAAATTTAATGAATCAAATTAGCAAGTATATTCCTGTGCTATTTACTTTCCGTTCATATATTTGAACCTCGTATCTATCTAATGGTTATAAATATCTAATGTTTTTGTTGATTTTTATTACCAATAGAACTTCTTTCTAACTTAACTAAAGAATATTACTTATAATATAATACCTTCGTTCAACTCTTTGTGATTGCAATGGCCTAGTAAACAGTAATAGCAGATTACAAAAGAATAGATTATGTAACACCTTCCCTACAATGTTGACAAATATCATCAATGTACATAACAGATATTTTTTAGTACAGTATCGTAAAATGAATGAAATAAGTAATTTGTCCCTTGGAACAAAACCACTGGCGTAATAGCTTAGTAATTATCTACTCGAGTATAAGTCTATAATGAATATAAGATTCTCAATATATGTAATAGATAAACGCCTCAGCATTCATCATTATTTGTATAAAACTTAGTTAAAATACTTATAGGAAACCAGTTTAGTACTTCTGGGAAACTCACTTTCAATTGTTGGCGTCGTTCTGTCTGTCGGACTTTACAACGTCAGCCTATTAGTGAAAGTGAATACATTCAAAGGTCACGTACATTTTGATTAATGATTTCTTATTATAAGCTTTTTCTTATGTAAGCGTATGTTATGCTTTTGGGACATTGACCTAGAGAAAGAATACCTGTTCTTGTTTAATATTTTTATACACGTCATATAATTACAGACTGCCTACTTGAACAATTTAAAATCAATATTAAAAATATTTTTTGAGACAAGTAAACGACGCTGTTCAAAACTGCTTTTATTCTGTGAAATTACATCAACGACAGTTAAGAAAAAATACAATTTTATTTTTTAACTTTATTCTTAATTGAACTTAGAATTCTTTATTCTATCTAGTGCTATTTTTTCATGCAAAAAATCATTTATTATGTATTTTTTCTCACGTATTAAAAGACAAATACACATTTTTTTGATAAAGTGATGAAGTACACAGACGCATTACGATTGTTTTTGATTGTAACTTATTGTTAAAACAAGATATCAGTCACTTAACCGTTTTTTCACCGACGTGCCGGGCGATTTTTCTTACTTTTTTATTCCTATAACTACTATATACAATAGTGTCTTATAAGAAAAAATGAGTAATAGATGGTATATTCTTGAAAAACTTAAGTGACGTTTATAACGATGAAAAATTCTTAATTTTGATTTAAATGGAAGTAAATTAATTTCCTTATTAGACTGCTACTTAAGCGTATTCAACTCACAATTTATTTAAATACCTCTCATGATGAACCTGATAATTTTTAACCAAGATACAGTCACGACGTGATTTGAACTCTGAAGACCGCCTCAATTGCAGAAGCATCTATTAAGTTCCAAAACACCGTAACTGCTTAAATAAAGCTTTTTAAGTGTAGCAGTGATACGAACGTCTCCAAAACAAGGATCTAATGAAATAAGGTACAATGCAAGACAGATAGTTGTACAAAATTATATAGCCAAATTTATAAGGAAAGAGTTTATGTTCTGATTTTTAGTGTATGTTGGAACATTAGATACAAATTTGTCATAAGTACCATATATGATATTACTATGACGATGGTATATTGTATACCTCGAAATAATGATTTTAAAAATATAAAGAAATATTGTATTATTTATTTTTAATGTAATTATTCCAAGGTTGGTCATCTCCATTTATACAGACTTTATTTCAAACTGGTTCATCCTCAAAATTTCGTTAGCTCAAACTTTATGACCATTGTCTTCTACTTCTATTTAACACCGATTGACATTGAAATTCGGACTCAAAGTTATTAGCCAAAAATACCTAAAATTTCTTTACTACGTGGAGATAATCCTGAAACTGTAGTGAGTTCAAGTACAAGTGCACTTGAATTATCTATATATAAATACGTGAAGCAAAAACTTTGGATCCGTTTTTACGAAAAAAACGCGGACGGAGGAGAATGAATCTTGGCACACTCATATTTTATATAACGAAGGAGTGGGAAATGATAATATCTTTTTAGATTAATGCATGAAAAGTATATTAAATTAATAAAATAAATGTTACACACACTACCATGGTTTGACATCCATGTTTATATAAAGTGATATATATATTCTTTTTATTATTCTTTTGGTGGTAGGAGGTTCGTCCTCCGTCTGGCTCGCGACCACTATCATGTCAAAGACGAACCGCCAAATATCTTATGATGTGTTCCGGTTCGATGGCTTGTAAGCCAGGTTTCCCCTTTCCCACCCATCCTTTCCCGAAAATGTGATGGTTCCGATAGCGGACTACTACATTGTCCTCCCCTTCCATCTGTATTCTGTAGATTGGCAACGCATCTACAACATCTCTGGTTTTGTAGATGTTCATGGGCGAAGGTAACCACTTACCATCAGGTGGTCTTTCTGCTCGTTTGCCATCCGTTATCCATAAAAAAAAATATGGAGTTATTTGAATTGTGCATCTGAACTTGACTTAGCACAACACTATTAGCGCAATGTGTTGTCCAAAGTCAGATAAATTAAAGAAATATATGATAATGCTAATTCAGTCTTTAATGTAATCATGAAGTGGTTAAACAATAATTTCCAACTTTATTATAAATAATAGAAATACCTAAACATGCTATATTTAAAATAACTTACTTTACATACTCTAATTTTCTCTATGTAAAATTGGCAATTCTTAATGTAAGACAAATTTCCATATTGAAAACAATAACCCAATATCTATTATCAAAATAAAATCAACGGAGGCAAGTCGTAATCGATCTGCTTACTACAAAATCAGTATTGGCACGTAATTTTTATTTATTTTTGCCACCATACTTATACAATTAAATATCTAAATATGTAAAATTTGAAAATATTATACTTTTACAATTAAAAAAACTCCTCATATCTCAAAGTCTTACCTATTCTACATTCAGCATAATTTTTAGTAATTTATGTAATAATAAAAAAAATGAATAGAGAATTCAATACGGAGTATAAATTTAATCATATTTATAATATTAACATACCAACGTTTGTATAAATTAATATTTAACGAAGCGCTTTTGTGAGATCGGGGATATTAAAATAATTGAAATGTAATTATTTAACTGTTTTAGAATCGAACCTACAACCACCGCGAGCTATCCCACCATGACACATTTGCCTAAATCGATTTTAAAATATATAATAATAAATATTTTAAATAATATACATATGTAAAAGAAGAATCTCCTTAGTAGTTAACTACCTCGTTGCTTAGCATTCTATGAATTAGGGTTAATTCAAGTGCGTCGTTAAACGTTATATCTACACACATGCACATATAATATTTAAAAATGTGTAAAGTAGGTTTTGTGTAAGAGATCTTGTTTTTTTTTTAACTTCACGCTGTATCCCGCATATAGCGGGGTAGGCAGAGGGAACCAGAGAATCTAGTGTTAAGACACTCCATTCTCTTTCAACATTTCCGTTCCCCACTTTTCGCCAAATTGAGGTATTCCGTGTTGAGTGGCGGAACTCAACGCCGCGCTTTGCCTTGTTGCCAAACCCAAGAAATGTAAATACGAAATTTTACATTTCCTGGAGTGGGAATCGAACCCACAACCTGTCGCGTTTACAGTCGCACGCTTGTGCCTCTGCGCCACGACAGGCGTTAAGGCGTTAAGAGCTAATTAAGATTACTTTTATATTTACTTTACAAAGTTGTATCAAATAATTTTATATTAAATTAAAATTGGACAATTACTTACAAAAAGATATTAAATGATTGTATAATGAAGTAATGTTGAAATCATAACTTAATAAAAAAATTAATAAGGCTCTGTTGGTATTAAACAGCTTTAGTCATCATTTGTTTCTTTTATGATTATAAAATACTAACCGTGACTTCGTTTGCGTGCACTATAAAATCTTAAATTGTTTTCCTGTTTTCTTAGGAATTTCACGAAATCCGGTCTTAGAATCAAAATCAAAATATATTTTATTTAAATAGGCTATTACAAGCACTTTCAAATTGTCAATTAACAAAAAGTTGTCAGTATTGTCAGTCCTGCCGGAAGATACAATAACATTTATATCTACACATTTACATAAGTATAGTATTCTTGGACAGAATAATATACTTTTTTCTGTAATACGTTTTTAAACTTATTTTAAATTGTTGAAGTAACTGTAATTATCTGTGGAATTTTGTTATAAATACCTCTATATATGTGGAATATTATTATATATAGACCTCTTGAAGGCGAAAACTAGGAGTAATATTTAATGCTCCCTTATACTCCCCAAGGAGATCCTTGGGGAGAAAAAGAAGATTCTTTGCCTAGTAGTTTTCCCCTGTACGTTGTCTCTCAGACAATACCACAAGCATTTCATATACATATATTGATTGATAATGCTACAATATGTTCAATGACATCACTACAGGAAGAACTCAGGTTTAAATTAGAGACAAAAAAACGATAACGGATTTAGTTTTTTGATTGTGCAAATTATGTGATTTCCGTCAGCGGTCTCTTTGGTGAGCTTTTGTATTGCGGCGTGTATACAAAACAATGACACAGTGTGCATGCGTAACTAATAACTATATTGATTATGAATGATGCCTTCTATTTATAGCGTTTGACTGTAAACGAGTTGTGGGTTCGATTCCCATTCGGGGGAATGATTATATTTATAACATACATTTCACCGCTCTGGTATGACAAACTACAGCGTTAAGTTCCGCCACTTATCACGCAATGTTTTGAAGTCGAACGGAAAGAGGCGAAGGGAGAGTCTTGACACTAGGTTCTCTCAGTATACCCTGGTACACGGGATACAGCGAAAAGCTGATAAATCAGTGTAAATTGGAAAATATAAACTTATAATCTAGGATTTTATGAAAAATTTAAAGGCAGATACCTAGTAAGAAATTATAGGCAGATACAAAGTAGACTAAAGGCGATGAAAATATTACATACTTATTTCATAGAAAAAATATAATATGTATGTACGAGTATGTTTCTAGTGATCAATGATTTTTACCATTTTTTACCATTTTTCTTTTTTAAATTTGTTATTATATACAATTATGGTACAAACAGGATCAAAGCGTAAAATTATTTTATTATTTAATGTAACGTAACATAATTTTGCTGCTATCTGTAGTAATAAGCAAGGTAACCAGAAACTGTGAAGTAATTATAGAAAATTCCTATACTTTGGTAAATAAAACAAACTTGGCTTATTATTTTAAAACAATCTACTACATACTGTGGAGCTCTCATTTGGCCATTTTGTTGTTGCATGTCTTTCATCTCCCGCCGCCATCGTTGCAGTAACGCCCCATCGCCTGCACCAATGCGCGAGCGCACGTAATGACATGCAAAATTACCCCTCGGCACTCTAGCAAATTACGGTAAGCCATATAAGTGGATAAATAATGTACCGATGCCTTTCACCGTCGTATATAATAATATTTTATATTATAAATATAAATTTATTTATTTAATTCTTTTATAATTCATATATTTTAAAATAAAAAATATACCAATCAAATATATATAATTACAAAGAAATATAAGGCCTAAATTATCTAAATTGAAACACTCATTGAAACAGACGCCTTGTTTTCTGTTTTAAAGATAAAACGTTTGATATATTATGATTGAACAATCACGTTATAAATACGCCTGTCGTGGCACAGAGGCAAAAGCGTGCGACTGTAAACACGACAGGTTGTGGGTTCGATTCCCACTCCAGGAAATGTTAGTATTTACATTTCCTGGGTTTGGTAACAAGGGAAAGCGCGGCGTTGAGTTCCGCCACTCAACACGCAATGCCTCAATTTGGCGGAAAGTGAGGAACGGAATTGTTGTAAGAGAAAGGAGTGTCTTAACACTAGGTTCTCAGGTTCCCGCTGCCTACCCTGCTATATGTGGGATACAGCGTGAAATTAGTTATAAAAAAATAGTTTAAAATAATTGTGGCGTGACGCGCGGTAGTTTTAGGTTCGATTCCAACTCAATGGATTAATTATATTTCAATTATTTTAATACCATCCATATTAAAAAAATGCAAGTATAATATATCTATATCACAAAAATGCTGTGTTCCGCCTTGCCATATATATAATTAGGACAGGAAGCAAAGAACGGAGTGTCACGACACTCAGGTTCTCTTCTACTGTGTTATGCGAGAAGTTTTTTAATACATTATTACAAGGTTTTCATACGTGTACGTATCATATGGAACTCTCATTAGTGTTCATCTTGCTCCCTGCGGCAAATTGTTTCGTAATTTGGACCACAAATGACACGAATTACAAGTATCGACAGTCGGAATGTCATTTTATAAATTATACTTATTGTAAGTTGGTCATAATTGTTTCTATCACGCAAAGAGTGGTATGTGGCTAGACGTGTCCTTAGCTTGATGGAATTGGGTATTTTTTTAACTTCACGTTTCTTCTGCATATAGCGGTGAAGATAGATAGTGTTAAGATACTCTGATTTCGAATTTCAATTTATATAAAAAAACATTGCATAAGTTAACGCTGTGTTTTGACGTTGCCAGACCAGCGAAATGCCAAATTATACATACTTCTTTCGCCTCGTCTTCACTCATTAACCTCTTCGTACAAGCCCTTTGGGTTTGGGTTCTCATGGTTTTTTCGTGACTTTCCTCCAGCATCATTAATATTGTGCTCTCAAAGGTTAACTGATGTCTCACCCTCTCTTGCTTCTCCTACCTTTGCTTCATATATTTTGAAACGTATAAAAAGCATTTGTATTTACGTCTATCCAACCAAAATAGGATATTTCATTTACAGGAAATAAAAATTAAATATTTTTAAAAATTGAATTTTACAGTAGAACACAGAGAGGGAACACAGAAATTTTCGGAGATTAAATAAATTCTGTTGGCTACTAGCGGACCCCAAAAACCTACTCTTGTGTCACAATGAAATGCTACGAATCACGTATTGCTGTTTACACAGATTTAACTCTTATCTGTGTAAACATCAATATGTAAAGAAATATCATTTTCTTGAATTAATTTTCTACTCAATTTATTTAACATAATTCCGATGCAATAAGTTCCTTCCTCACAAATTGAAATGGCTGTATTATATGCGTGCATATGACAGTTTGTTTAAACCACAGAACTTGATTAAATATAAGGATTGGAAGACAGATGAAACATTTATTATCTAACCGTTGGTTGCTTAAAAATATTTCTTAAGAGGAAAATTAAATATTCGTGTAGTGAAGCTTATTATTGTTATGTGCCTTGTGTAAATAAACATAAGTACACGCTGAACGTGTCTTCCATTTGGCGTGCAAGCATCGCTGTAGTGTTCATTACTTTAAGAATTTGTTTTGCCTGACATCTATTGGTGAGTAGAAGAACAAATAATAAATGAACTGGTTTAAATTCTTTTATTCATAATCTTAAATATATTTTTTAAACTTATGTTTAACAAGTTTAAAAAGTGATTTTTTAATATAATTTATATTTTCTGTTTATGAGAGGTTATTTGGGTTAAGCAATGTATTTTTGTTAACGCCATCTATTGTTAATTTTTGTAATTAAATTATATTCATATGGATAAAATTGTTTTTCTAAAGCGTTGATAGATGTCGCTTAAAAATATTTTCCTAAACCATTTTTTATTATTTGTATATTGTATTTATAAAGTAATTTATTTAGTTTTTATGTATTTAACATGGTGTTAAGCTAACGCATTTAGTGCCAGAATTGGGCTGATTTTTCATATTAAAGGTAGTAAATATATATACTAGTATACGAAGTAGTAAAGTAAAATTATATGACAAATCCACACTGCAATTTATGTCTTATATCTAAGTACTTGAATCTACTATAGCAAGAACAGTGCATATGTTACGTTTAAGGTGTATCCAAGCAAAGACATGCAGTTGAGTTACCCGGTGTAATTGAATCTTGGCGTCGAGATGAGTCTGGCCAGTGGATAAATTGCTGTCTACCTGCAACAATCTAATTATACTACCTACCTTATATCTAACGTGGACTGAAATGTTATTAGGTCAGCTGCCCATGTGTAATATAGCTGTTTTTGTATTGTTACTAGAAACATATACTATCGATTTTATATTTATATAGAAATATATACAATGTATAAAAAAAGTTCCACATTTTTTACTGCATAGCAGAGTAGACACAGATAACATAGTGTCATGACACTCTTTTTTCCCCTTTCCGCCAAAATTAAAGACAGTGAAATTGAATTTCGCCACTGTGTCGAATCAAATATTTTTATATAAATGTATTTACTATATCATTTTAAGCTTAACGTTTTTATGGCATATCTGTAATTATATTAATAGTCGCTCTCATAAAGAAAACCTATAGATATATTTGTAAGTGTCTTATTTTCATTTTAAAAAATATATTACACTGTTTAAGTCAACAAACAATTTCTATTGATTCCAAGTCATTAAATAAAAATTAGGTACCAGTAATTCAGAGATTTATAATAAAATTTCTGTTCTAAGAATAAATTAAACGGTATTAGAAAGCACTCGCGTGAAAAGAGAATGTCAATTAAAAATGTAAAGTGCTTAATTAAATTTCGTAAGCCCGCCTGCTCGATTGTGTGAAACGGTGAAAGGATTTTAGGGGAGAAACAAAACTTTTCTTGTATTTTGTTCTTATTTCAATTTTCTTCATATTATAAGGGGTAGCCGTTTTAAATAAAGCATCTATATTAATAGTCATGAGGCGCACTGGGACAGTGGTTGTAAGTTTGATTCTTGGTTGTAAGACAAGGCGTGGCGACAGTTCCGCCTAACACACAATGTCTCGAATTCGAAACGTCTATCTATCTTGATTAGATCTACTTGATACTGTTTTGCGGTATAAAGCGTGAAGCTGTTCGCTTCCCACTACAAATAGCTGCACGCTTTATTCCACATCGCAAGATAGAGAGCACCTAACGAAACACAAAACACTTTGTTCGCCGCTATATAATGTTTTTTAGCTTTACCAGATAATCTTAGAAAGTTAATTCTCTTTTATCATTTCTGTTGCATTGCGTTTACATGTTGACGTTGCGTGCTGATTGGCGGAACTCAACGCCGCGCTTTGCTTTGTTACCAGAGCGAGGAAGTGATATTACTAAATATTATCTTATATTTTCATTTCCTGGAGTAGGAATCAAACCCACGAAGAGCCGCGTTAATGTCGCACTCTTATACCTCTCCACCATGACAGCCCACTTAATAAAAAAATATTTTTGCCATTAAGCACAAAGTACCCAATAATATGTCACTCCGTCCTCTACTTTCTGTCCATTTTAAAGATAAATAACTTTAAGATTATCTCACTATCGTATTATTACAAGCTTGATGTTCTGGGCTCTTGCCAAGTCTTAAAATGCTTATGCATCATAACCGCCTAGTAATGGGATCAGAAAGTTCTTGAATATAAAAAACATATTTATATAGTTAGAACTTACTGAAAATGAGGTAATTGTGGTGCAGTGGAAGTGTCTGACTGAAGGCGTTGGTTATGGATTCGTTCTCTAATCAGGGGAATAATTATTTAAATTAATATAAAATTTTAAATAATTTTTATTTTTCCGCTCTGGTAAAATAAAGCGTGGCATTGTGTTCTATCACTCATTACGTTGTCCCGAATTAGGACGTTCGTAAGTTCTTTCTAACAGCCCTACTATGTGGTTTGAAAGCGTGAATCTGCAAAATAAAAGTGCTGACAGTGTGCTTTAAGCGTTGTAGCGCCATTGTATTATCAGTCTCTGTGGCCAACTACACTCGAAAATTTTGGCGAACACAACAAATAATTTCCTACTTGAAGAATTTTTAAATTGTAAATTAAATATTTCCTTTGCCTAAATTATGAATAATTCGTATGGATTTCATCACAGTTTCAGAGCATAGATTAATCTTTCAGAAGAAAGTTGGTTCTTCCTGCGTGCACACTTACTTATATATGTACTTAATTATAAGAAATATTTAAATTAATTTATTTCTATCATAATATTAATATATTTCTTTATAAAATGCATTTAAATTAAAAAAAAGCTCAATTTATTTCTATGCAGTTATTACTCATTGAAACTTTTCCTATTTTATTATGAAAACCAAGCGCCATAAAAAATATAGTCTAGTTTACACATAACTATCTAGATTTACAGCAATAAAGAAAAGAAGACTTCACCTGCATGTTTGACGTTTATTTGCAAAACACGTGTTCACTGTTAAGGCGAAGTTGTTTCAACTTCAATTTTAAAGTATGTTAATTTTGTATGGACTAATATATAAATGATAAAAATAACAGTCTAAAAAAACATTTTAAATTTTTTTTTCCTATCCTAAGGGTGTGATTAAAAATGCCTAGGTAAGGACAAGTAGGTATGTGTATATATATATATATATATA
>JAKGSA010000366.1:149904-306254 GCA_033558755.1 Philaethria dido | reverse complement strand
ATTAATAATAACAGGAAAGTAAAAGAAAACACAAATCATAAAAAGAACAACAAAAACAACAACTACTTAAAAAAACGTAAACAAAAATCAAATAATATTATAACATGTCTTAATTAAATAAATAATACGGCGTATTTTGCTTGCAAATTAAATTTAACAACTGTATTGACACCTTCATAAATTGTAAGTAATTTTGTCAACAAGTATTCACTTTCAATATTGTCAGTAACAATATTAGTCGACAAAAAGACACCTTTTCTATCGCAAAGTATCACTATTATTAATATAAGATACTACTTTGAAGCTTAAAAAGAACATAAATATAAGAATAACACTTGTACTGCAAATAAACCTTTGTTAGATTGTGCATTGTAGTTGGTTTCTACTATAAATGTCGCTTACAGTCTGCATCAGCTGTCGACACTTTTGTCATATTGCAACCACGTCTCAAATGTCTCAAAAGACTTTTACAGTTGAAGCTAAGCAACAGATACAATAAAAAATTTAGAAATGCTTATCAATACACTTCGTAAGTGAAAAAAATTCAAAAAATCCTGTACATTCATGTTTTTCCCCAAATAGCAGTGTAATCCGAGAAAACCTAGTGTTAAGACAATCCGTTTTGAACTTCCCAATCAAATTCAATTACTAGGGCGGAGTATTGAAAATAATTAAAATATGATAATTACCCCAAGTGGGAATCGAACTTACAACCACAGCGTTTATAGTTAGATGCTGCCTTATTGTACCACTATGGCCATGGTAAAAATGTATAAAGAAATAAAATTATAACAAGAGCACAGTTAATTGTACGTTGTACATACGTAAAAAACTCGTCTATGAAAAAGTATTAAACCGCATTGCCTATATATAAACATATCATAAAATTTGATAAGCTATTTGTTTTTACTACTAGGTAATAAAGGTAGTGCTTTGGAATTATTAATTAAAACCACAAACAATTAGCGTAGTTGCTGCGAGGCTGAAACATTTAAATAAATGAACGAACATCATTTTGAATATTAACACTCTATATCTATTAAATATTATGTTTTATTTCTACAAAATTGCATTGTATATAAAAATGAAGTAGAAAATATCTTCCTAAATTACTACAATACTCAGTTGATCTTATAGTATAGTAATAATGATATTTAAGTAATTGCCAATGCCAGTATTATAGAATCCACAATGCCTCAATTCGGAGGAAAGTGGGGAACGGAGTGTCTTAACACAAGGTGTCCTCTACCTACCCTGCTATATGTAGGATATAGCGTGAAACTGGAAAACAAGAAAGTATAATAGAATTAATATATTTAAATTATTTTCATTCCCCACTCTGGTAAAACCAATAAGTCTCACGATGAGTATATTGATAAGGCCTCTCTGACCACTCTGGTATGCGGAAAAAGATTTGACACTAAAAATAAGAATAATTATTATAATAAAATAAATATATTTTTTTCATAATAATAAAAAATGACATTACAATTGTTCCTTCACCAACAATAATAATAAAAAAATACTCTTAAAGAATATCATTTAAATTAAATTTTTATCCCATAAAAAATTTACCATAAAAATTATTAAATTCATAATAATATGATAAAAATCAATAATATTATAAAAATTAGTCTCGTATTCTTATTACAGTATAAAAATATTAGAAGGAATATTCAAAGCCCAAGGCACCTCCTTGAAACTTAGGTAATTTCATCAAACATCTTCCGCAAGTTATTGGCATTCTCTTGACACGAGGAATTCTGCAGTGACTTCAACTATAGAAGTTAGAAATTCTGCACCGTATTTATTATCTTTTGATTGAAACAAACTGTATCATAGACAAATATATTCATAATAATTAAAAATATGAACATTTTCTAAAGCATAATAAATATTGTGATTTCCTTAGTATTATAAATATATATATAAATTTTCAAAATAATCAATTTGTGTCCATGCGTTTTCCATTTCCATGATCATAGTTAGTTAATCTCATTAAGCCATATATAAATTTAAGACTTTCATGTGTAAATTTTCCAAATGCAATATGTGTTGTGTGTTATAAGTAAATTAATATAATAATCTTTTCCTATAAAAAGACAAAATTGAACGCAAATATTGCTCAAATTAGAAGATAACATATATGTTTCATACTTGTAATTACCAATTATATACTCGTAGTAGCGTCTGAACTATTCCGGCTAAGTCCTTGTTAGTATCGTGTGCCTCGTCTGGATTATCTATTCAGATCCGGATTAGGTACGCTCTAGGAAACAGGGGTAGAGGTACCTTTCCTGCAAATAGGTTTAATGTAATGAAGTACAATAGGAGTTATTTTATAAAGCATTTTAAATGTATTTACATATAAATTTACATTGACTATGTAAATGACCAGGCTTACGTGGTGCAGTAGGACAGCGGACTGTAAACCATTCGATTTCCTCTCAAGGGAATTATTATATTTAATATAGTTTCATTTCCCCCTCTGATCAAACAAAGCGCGGCGTTGAGTTCCGCCACTCATCACGCCTCAAATTCGAGTGGAAAGAGGAGGACAGAGGGACTGGGCATTACAATCTCTATATGCAATGTGGGATGAAGTGTAAAGGTGAAAATAATAAAAAAATGTAAATAACATAAATTATTAAGTACCACAATAAAATATACTTTATTTCAAACTATCTTTCACCTCTGAATTTTTGGAACATTACAAGTTTTAGAACGAATGCAACAAAATAGCGGAACATTTTAAAAGTAACGACAGTTTTAACAGAAGCTGGCGAGAGTTTACGACACTGCGTACATTGAGTAAACAAATGTTTATACACCACTGCATGAATGTTCGCAGAAGTAAATTGTATTATAGAATCGGAAAAAATCTAAACCAAACCAATATAATGAAATGTGGTGTGGTGGTTTCAAATAGATTGCCATTGGTGCAGATATTAAATTCCTACTAGCTACTCTATAATATTATTGTTAAATTTTTCAAAAGTGTTTTTCAGAAGATTTTTTGTTTTACGGTGAATTTAATCACTGAACTGATTATATGAACAAATTCATTGACACTTGTTTAACCAATACACGAGCATATGTTTCCCTCTGAAATATATCAGCAAATTAACAATGAATATGTTATATACAATAATTTGTAACTTTAAATTATATGGTTTCCAAAAAATATGTATGATTTTATATCAAATTCATCGTTTTGGGTTTTTTGCTTATAAAAAATATAAATTATTAAAATATAATAAATTTATATTAATGTTAAAACACCCAAAAAATAAGTATATATACCCGTTTTCACGATTGTTACAAGTATTAACAATTCTCACAGCGCATTCGCGGTTCGTTTACGCTGTCTTCCTATTTGGGTTTCATAAGGGCTTATGAATAATTCAAAAAATATTTTTTATGCTTATCCTCAATAGTATTATTGGATTAATATTGTAAATGTACGTTTGTGAAATGTTTTATAGTTCCTACAATACGATAAAGTTTTGTTAGAAAATTGTAACATGTTCTTAGTATCTTCAAGCGTCTGTAGGCAGAAAAAAAGCTAGTAACACTCTCTAGTCAATCTATGCTTCATCAAACCAAGCAACAAGTTATCTAGCTAAAACGATTGAACAGGAAACATGAAACGTAAGCTAAAATCTTACTATTTTAAAACTTTTATGAAGAAATCCTAGCAATTATCTAATATTAGAGGCCATCGTGGCGCAAACGCCATTGGATGTGGGTTCCAATTCCACTCGGGGTAGTGATTATATTGTCTTTTTATAACCTTTCTCCGTTTTGGAAAGACAAAGTGCGGCGTTGAGTTCCGCCAAATAACACGCAATGTTTCGAATTCAGGCAAAAACCGGCGAAGGTAGTGTCATGACATTAAATTCTCGCTGATCACCTTGCTATGTCGAATAAAATGTGTAGCAGCAACAAAAAAATGTATATATATTATTTAGTACCAGTTACATTTCGATACTAATGCAAAGACCGTTATTGCCAACCTAGGATTAGGGAAATAGCATAACTTAGGGATACATGTATAATATTTAAATATTAACACATGATACACTACATAGTTGCTAATCCACTGTTATAATCATGACGGTAATACAGGTAGAGCTTTGAGAAACTACTGGTGATTTAATGTCACAAACAATAGGATCGCACAATGATATAGTACAAAGTAAGGTGAAATAATTTTCGAACATGTTTTAGATAGGCTTTGATTAAAATTATGATGAATATAATCGATAATCGCTGCACACGATGATTGTGAGCTATACGAGTATATATATCTAAAAAGTTTCTAAACATTTTTGTTTTACTTTAGAAATATTGAAAGTATTTAATATATAGTATTCTCTCTTGCCAAACGGTTGTTCTCAGGAAAAAAATTGTGTAGCATATAGCATAAAGTATATAAGAATTTCGACGTAGCTAGATAGAACGTATGGCTTAGTGTGAGAGTGGGCAGAGCATTTGCAAAACTCATGGTTTCCAATAAATACGAGTTCGAGTCCTCCATTCATTTTATATACGTATTATTATTACTTTTTTAAAATAAAATTAACAAAATAAAATATTTCAAGCAATGTATATGTTTCCAATAGTACAAGCATCGCACATTTGGCGGTGAGTAGCATACCTAACAAACGTCACTCTCGACAAGTAATCTAGTTGGGAACGCCTAGCGTCTGTCTTACAGAATCCGTAGCAAAATTGTTCGAGTCGAGTCGAGGCCATGGTGATAAGTTCGCATAATATGACGGCTCATGCAATTATCCCAGCCAGATTGTTAGCATTGTAAATATCTACTATAAAATTATATAAGCATGATTAACAATGCACTATTTGATATGTAATAAGCTAACGGGAGTTAAAAAACCACTCCACAATTCGACCTGATTCGAGATAGTGAGTCAGTCAATGAATGAATAGCGAAACTCAACACCGCGCTTTGTCTTAAAAGAACTGAAAAATGAACATTTTTTTTAGCTTCTCGCCGTATCCCGCTTATAGCAGGGTAGGCAGAGAACCTAGTGTAAGACACTCCGTTCCCCACTTTCCGCCGAAAAGGGATATTTTTTTTATTATTTTTATAAATTATTTATCTTTCAAAAAGTGAAGCTGAGTAAATCTGTGATTGAGATAAAAATATATTTTGTTTAGAAACCGACGTCGCTGTATAAGCGGATCAGTAGTCAACATATGGCAGACGACAACACCTGTGCGAAAGCTTTTCAAGAACATTTTTGCATGTATTCTGAAATTCTAATTGAGTTTTTTTGTGAATAAAGAATAATATATTATGAAATATACAGAATATATTTTGTATTCTTTATGGTTAATAATATATTATTCTTAATTAAAACATATTTAAAAATGTATCATATACGTGAAAGTAGTCCTTTTCTTAGCTTCACGCTTTATCGTAGTATCAAGACACTCTTATCTCCGCAAATATTATTACTTTATATACAATATGATTTTATTCCTATTTTAAATAATTTGAAATAAATGTATCTTTTTTATTTTGATTGAAACTTTTTCATTTGCTTTTTCTAAGCCATGACTTGAATTGAACTAAAAACAACATCTGTTTGATAAGACTATTAGTTCGATATTATTTTTCTAGTATAATTTATAAAATGTTTTGTAGAAGAAAATAAATAAAAAAGACATTTATTTTCATTTTATTGGTTAAATTAATGTTTCCTTGAGACATGGCATTTGTCAAAAAGTCAAAACAATTTACCTATTACGTATACATCCATAACTAGTCAACTACTAGAAAGACTTACAATGACCATTTGTATGAATAGCATAAGATTGACTGAATAATTGTTATTTCTTATAAACTGCATATTTGTTGGTGGTTTAATTAATACAACCTACTACGAAATCCGTGACATTACTACGAAATAATGTAAAAAAATTGACATATTAAATATACTAAAAAATATGAAATTCAATTATAAATTCAAATAACACAAAATATGGGTACTAATATTTCCATTTCCTTTTAATATATTTCTCATAAATTCCAATACCTACATGATGTATTTTTCAATTTTTCCAAGCGAGTTTGAATCAAATCGGATAAGCCGGGTTTCTCAATAGAGGCTGCTACTTCAATAAATAAAACCGCCAGCCAACCGTGAAACATATTTGTGACCGGAAAAATATAATATTTCTATCAAAAACAACAGTAACTACACTAAAAAGTTAAATACAAAATTAGGAAAAATAGTTAAAAAATGGTGACACTTATTTAAAGAGTCTGTGTTTCTCCTCACTACTAGCCGGGTATAAATTTCAGTGAATATAATTTCAATTTTCCATGAAAATTACATCATTTTATGAATATTACTATAAACACATAAGGACAGAGACATAAAGTCACGCTTATTATATTTTTAATATAACAGCCTCACGTTTTACCCAAATAGCAGAGTAGTCAGAGAGAATCTAGTGTTAAGACACTCCTTTCCTCCCTTGCCGCCTGAAATTAGGACATTGCGAAATCAAATGCCGCACGTTACCAGAAGAAACATAAATAGATTTATTATTTTATATGACAACCCACTTATTGAATTCTTCGCCTTAAGTAAAACAAAACACATACGGTCAAAGGAATTATGAAAATAAAGTTCAAATTTTTATTTTTACTACGGAATCCTAAGAATTGTCAAAAGGGCAAACGTCTGTACATTATTCGGTATATTAAATCCTTAACCTTTCTATATTTAAGTGCAGCGGGTCACCAAACATCTCACTTAGCGCAGCTAAGTGTTTTTGAAGTCGCCATTAGTATGAAATATGAATTAATGGCTGCGGACGTTAAGGCGTCATTTGGACAGAAATATTAAATTGGAGTAGTGTTAACAATTTTACTAGTATATTTCTTTATTTCAAAAATTGACAGAAAATATTGTCAGTATGTATTTTTTACTGACTACACTGAAAGAATGAGATTCTCAAATGTTTTTTTTTATAGCACCGCAGAAGTTGTTACTGGGCGAACCAAACTTTGATGTTTTATTTATATGATAGCTAGCACTCTACTGATGTGGTCATATAAACTTAGTTAAGATTTGACAATAGTTTTACAGTTATTCGTAATAATTGACTTTTTAGTGCGTAGTTGAAGTTGGTTAAAATTTTTTGGTAAGATTTTAATTATAAATATAATGGAGTAACGAACAGAAATTGTTTTTGGATTGTTTAACACCGACATGGTAAATCAAGACGTGTTTGTGAGCTGTATAGATGTATGCATAGAAAATATGTATTTTTGTTTTGTTATCTTTGATTTACTTTTATTTAAAAGACGTAGTGTTTATGACCTCTTTGATTTTCGCGATTATTATACATATTAAATGAAACTAGGTAGATACCTACCTGTGACTACGGACTACTATAAAATGTTCGAAACATCAGGTTTCCAAAAATGTATTTTCGAATACTAATAATAATAATAATAAGCCCGCAGGGCAGCTTGTGGCGAGCTGTTGGGGAGTGGC
The DNA here is from genome assembly GCA_033558755.1 of Philaethria dido. Classification (NCBI taxonomy): domain Eukaryota; kingdom Metazoa; phylum Arthropoda; class Insecta; order Lepidoptera; family Nymphalidae; genus Philaethria; species Philaethria dido. Next base: position 298,716 of record JAKGSA010000366.1, on the reverse strand, counting down.
GACCCCACGGACCTGAGACCTCCGGAGGGGAATTGTAATTTTTCCCCCGCCTCTGGCTTGCCTTCATTGGCCGGCAGAGTGGAGCGCAAGAGCTATATGCTCGGAAGGGTGGAAGTGCTCAATCTGCGTAATAGCGAGGAAATCCGCTCACGAGCACTCTCGCGATGGTGAAACCGGTGCACACCTCTCAACACCCTTAGCCGACCACACCGATGTTGCGCCCGAGGCACTACGCCGCTTTGTGGGGACCCATCTAGTGGGAGGCGAGTCACCGTCCGCTAACCTTTCAATTTGAGACTGTTGAAAAGGGGGACGTCCGATAGTCTCAATCAATAGCCCAGTACTTAGTCCATCCAAACTCCATTCCATAGCCCTATTTTAGTTTTCCATATGTTCCATAGCTCCTACGCATTGACCGGTGACCATCTCTGAGCAATTGCCTATGGTTACTCAGAGATGGATCCCGGTCAATGCGTCAGATTAAAAAATATTGTTGTCTCAAAGGGGCCTCTACGTGTTGGACCTGTGTCCTCACGCAAGCCTTCCAAAGGACCGGGTTCCTTTGAACCCGAGAACTTATAATGAGATACATAATAATAAAACACTTTATTGCACATAATACAATACTAAAATATACGCGATTAAAATAGTTTCATTTAATATAGACACAGTGTTCTTGAAATAAGCTGTCATCGTTTACTTACTAGAAAGGTTAACATACAACATACAGGCGGGAAGACGGGGAACAATCAGATAAGCCACTAGATGACTTACACCAAACTGTGTGGGAGGCGCGTACATTTATTATTTCTGCGAGCTTTCGGCATCTATTTTACTCACGATGCCAACTATATTTGGCACTTTGGCTTACTACTAATGCTAGATGACAAATATTATACAAATAAAACAAATATTCTACCGAATCATAATAAAGTAATCAGATTCTGCTGCCTGAAATAAAATCTATATTTTTTTTAAAGAGAAACTTTTTGTGTTGGGTAAAAAATGTTAAACTCGCGTCAAGAAACGTGACCCTGATCGAAAATTCGTAAGACAAAATTGTCATGTCTGTGTACGATAGCAAAATAAATTAATATTGTATTTTACGACATAAGTAGTAGTGCTCTTATACTGATAGTTATAGCAATTCGTGCTAAATTATTCCCTAATCATTCCATAATATCTACAATGTACAATGTTAATATATGTTATGTATAATGGTATGTATATATGTATGTATGTATATATGTTGTATGTATGTATGTATTTCTGTATGTATGTATGAATGTATTTATGTATTTATGTTTGTATGTATGTATTTATGTAGTATATAAGTTATGTATTTCCTATAATAAATCTATAAGTATGCTATTGTTTTTATTTAAATATTATTATTTCTTTATTTTTCACACCCTATCTGATTTTTAATTTGCGCTTTCTTATGCCTTAAGGTTGCCTGGAAGAGATCGCTATTTTAGCGATAAGGTCGCCTATTGTATATCTAATCCTCGTGTGTATTTTCTATTTTATTTATTTTATGTGTGTACAATAAAGAGTTGTAAATAAATAAATAAAATAAATTAATATTTATGTTTTCACTTCTGCTGACACTCCCGGAGTGCAACCCGTTGATTTTTTTTTTCGACGAGGTATAACTTTTATACAAATACATATAAGTCTATTCTCTTTACTAGCTCTGAGTTACGTCTCGTTCATGGATGTTAAGTGTTTTCGAGAGTCGCCATTAGTATGAAATATGAATTAATGACTGCGAAACGACGCAAAAGCATCAGTGATAAAGAGATTAGAGACGTCTGTGCGCCTATTTTCCTTTTCCTTGTTTCATTAAAATAATATTATAGTAATTATATTTTGTTTTGAAATTTAAAAAAAATATGTATTTATTTATATGTAGTGATTATAGTAAATTTATAATATTTGGTAATCAATGTTTAATTTTTTCAAAATAATCGTTAATAGAATAGTTTTCGGTTACTATAAAAATCGGTACGTGTTCAAAATTATTTTATAATTAAAAAAGTATTATTTCTACTATATATATATATATATATATATATATATATATATATATATTTATAATTTGTGTATGATTCATTGCCTTATACTAAACTATTAGATTTATATGTAGACAGTAGTCGACTTTATTTTTTTGTACCATAAAAAGCCCAAAATAAAGTAGGCGCTAATTAAATACGACTCTATGTATTTCCATTGACATCGCGCATATTCAAGTAAGCGGAGAGGGGTAGGGTATGATTGATTATATGGTGTTTTGTTACGGGAGCTTTCATAACAACGTTCAGTCTCTATAAGATAATACCAGTCGAAATAATCTCACAAAATTATAGATATTATAAAATGGAAACGTACTCATATAAAACCAGACCATATAATACAAATAGGCAAACTAATATGAGACAACAAAATATATTTGAAAAAGTTAAAGGAAAAGAAGGAAAAGGTGACGTATTATTAGTTAAGTTATGATGTAAAAAAAATATCATTTTATTATCTGTGATCGATCTTTCTTCAAATCTATTCCATATTACATGATTATTGGTTTAACGTCTATATTTGGCTCTTATTAATTTATATGATCATGGAGAATATAAATATATTTTAAATATATAATAAATAAATTCCACACTAAGGCTAGACTTTACTTTACGAGCTTATGTGAAACCCGAGGGATATAAACCTTGTCTGTATTTAATCTATAGTGATAAATATTATTCTAATAATATGCTCATAATATGTGACTTGAGTTATTTATTTATAACTTTTGTTATAATCATTTCCGCCATTTATTAAACCAACGTAAGTTAATTTTGTTCTAGTTTACGATGCAAAAGATATTTATGGACCTCAAATTACGGACAAAGATGGTGAACTATTGGACAAACATGACAGCTTCTACATCACGACAAAGAGTTTGCTCGTACTCTTTCAGATTATGGGAGTCATGCCAATCATGAGAGTCCCGAAGGGTAGAAACAATGATTTTATTTTTTTTATTTTCATACACACATAGCTTCACGCTGTATTCCACATATAGCAGGGTAGGCAGAGAGAACCTAGTGTTAAGACACTCCGTTCCCCACTTTCCACCGAATCGAGGCATTGCGTGCTGAGTGGCGAAACTCAACGCCGCGCCAATTTCATTTTCCTTTCCACATTAGTGTAAAGATATGCTTTGAAAGTTAGACACATAAAATACAATGATAAACAATTCCCTTTTTCCTTCTTTTGTTTTCTTTTATAATTCACTTCAAGGAAACAATCACGAGAGTTTTATTTAAAAACTTTTTTATATTCTTTTGATCATAGGATGTGATAAAAATTTCTCTTTGAGTGGCTCATTTTAAATATGATGCCATTTTGCACCTTTGTTCAAAATTATTTCACATGAAACTAGTAAATTAGGTTACAGTACGTAGTAGACGCCTTTGTGAATTTAATATGGCCACTAATGTGCTTGAATGCACTTTAATTAAAACTTACAATTTCGAAAGTACGTATCAAAGTTTAGAGCAGAATATCGATTCAATATAATATATCGAGTACGTCTGTTTAATTATGATTTATTAAGCTGATTAGCTAATAGGGTAAAAATACTAATCATTATTTAAAAAAATATTATCGATTATCGACCTCAATTCTTAAAAAACAAATAAATGCCGACCTGTATTGTCTAAGTTCCTCTCTAACTAATTTAATTTGGAATCCTACAAATGCCACTTTCAATATACGTTCTAGAAATAAACTAATAATAATTTTTGAGAGGCCGAGGTCTTTAAGTAGATTGTAGATTTCGCTTATACATTAACTTTAGATCTATTCTTGATCAGGTTGGTGGTAAGTTCAAAATACTTTCTAGCTTGTTTTAAAAGCGTATTTTTTTTTTGTTTCTCATAGAAACTGTATGTAAAATAATATTCGTCCATTTCAAATAATTCGTTAACTCTTAAATAGAACTTAGGTCAATTTGGTACTTTAGGCTCTAAGACTTTGGTCTGACATTATATCGAGTTATAAAAGTTGGGAATAAACCAAAGAACTATAAAAAAATGGCAAAGGACACAACTATTTAATTTTACTTGTACCGTAGATATTTAAACCATAAGAAAAATATAATAAAATATACAAGATGTTTGTTGTTTCGTAGAAAATAGAGTGATGGAGGTTATTCATATTATACTAATGTCAATTTTAGAATACGATAGACAGAAAAGTTAAAAGAAATAATATATTTCAGGTGCTCAAACATCTAAACGGATAACTTTCAACTGGATATCCAAAGCAACACTTTGGGCGTATTTGATTTGGAGTCTAGAAAGTATTATTGTTATTAGAGGTACGTATTTTGAATATAGTTGGAGTTATTTGTTTCAAAAAATATATATATTTGCTTAGACTTTAACTATCAATACCTTTATTAATATTGATATAAATATAAACATAACCCAAGTCACAGTGAAGAGGGGATTTAAAATAATTAAATTAATTAATACCTAAAGAATTTACACTTTCACATCCTATTTATAAGGAGTGGCGTTGAGATCCGCCACTCAAAACGCATTCGAAGCAAAGAACGGAGTGCCTTGATACCAGGATTTCTTTAGTTACTTTGTATTTGATGAAAAGCGTGAGATTTAAAAAAAAATAGATGTGAAATTGTATGAATTACTAGAACTTGCCTGAATTACCTACACCATATTGAATTATCATTTGATTTAATAGCTTCAATTAAATTCCGCACAATGAAATAGACGCTGTTTTCAATGATATATAGGCCTATCGGTTTCCATCCCGTATCTAATTTAAATTTAGTTGGCAGGGAACGTTTAGCCAATTTCCAACAAAATTCAAACAAACGATTCGACGAAGTAGTATATAATGTCATATTTTTGAGCATCCTTATTCCACATTTCTTACTACCTATCGCTTCTTGGCGTCATGGGTCTGAAGTAGCTATATTCAAAAATATGTGGACACATTACCAGGTAAAAGCATAAATACTATTATTTTATAAGCTTTAAATTTTGTAAACTTATTTTTTAAAATATTCTTCATACTATTTGCTTTCCGTGGCTTCGCCCATGTGGTTAATGGCAGCCCACATTACATACTATTGTATATAGTGCGTACATATATGCTTTAATTTGATAGCTTATATAGAATTAATTTTAGAGGAAATTTTTGACAAATTATCATGTCTGATAAAATATATTTTTTATATACTTTTTTAATATAATAATCTCCTATGTCCTTTTTAAGAAAATTAGTAGGGATTCCTGAAATATTTTAATTATGAAATATACATAAATTTCAGCTAAAATATTTAAAAAAAACGGGAACGCCCATTGTATTTCCAAACTTATATTCTTTAACTTGGGGCTTATGCATATTTTCTTGGGCGTTGAGTTTCGCTGTGATTCTCTCGCAAAATTATCTTCAAGATGACTTTGAGCTATGGCATTCCTTCGCTTATTACCATATAATTGCTATGTTAGATGGTTTCTGTTCTTTATGGTAAGTTAGATTTATATTTGTTAATTTTTATTTCATTAAATAAGAAATTAAGCAATAAGAAATATAAATTATTATAAATTTATTAAAAAAAATATTTAATTAACGCTAGTTTTTCAAAAAGATTATATATTGTTTTGGTATAAATTCGTAAGATCTATATTCCATAGTATGTGGGCAAGTGTACTTATGTGTGTGAGCATGTCGAAAGATCGCTCCAATCACATTACAAGCAATTTATTTTAAGCTTCTGAAACCTTCATATTACACGTCACATACTTTTGAATAGAAATAAATTTTTAAAACCTAATTTATAGATTAAGACCATACTTCTCTCACTATTAAAATAAGTGTCTCTCTGTCAAAGGTATGTAAGACTTAAGAATGGTATATCGCTTGTTGTAATGGAAACTTTTAATTTCGTCCTCCTATTCATAGTACAGTTACTTATTCAATTTCAGGTACATTAATTGCAATGCCTTTGGAACTGCTTCCAAAGGCTTAGCAACAAATCTGCATAAAGCTTTGGAAGCGGAACATCCAGCTTTAAAGTTAGCCCAGTACCGTCACTTATGGGTTGATCTATCTCATATGATGCAGCAGTTAGGTATATCTTCTTTTACATATTATATTTAGATGTACTAAATGGATTATTATATGAACTGTTAACATTATGATTAGTTAAAACGTTCAAAACGATTAAATACTTTACTTCGTGCTATATTTTCCATACCATAGTATGAATTGAGAGAAAGAGATTGGTTGATTGGTTGTAGCTTGTATCCTCACTCGGCGTAATTATTATAAAGAAAATATATTTCAAATGAATTATGTAAATTGGTTATAGATATATATATATATATATTTCATTTCTACAATCTAGTAAGACAAACTGCAGCGTTGAGTTCTGCCACTCAATGTGTCAAGAACACTCACGCTACGCGCAAAAATTTAGATGAATCTAAAAGAAAAAGCAAGAGTAGGTTAACATATATATTTAAAATATATTTTAAATATGATTTTCAATTACTTTATGTAAAATTAAAACGTAGCAAGATTTAGCATACGCCTCTACGATAAGATGGCCAAGCCTTCTATTCATTTACGCTTAGCTGTAATTTCCTACGCTTCGTACTCAGTTAAATTAACCATGGCGTATTTGGTAGAATTTTACTAAATTTCGATAATTCATAGAATAAAACTGGTAAAAGTTTCATTGACACATAACTCCTGTTTCTGTTAAAAACCACGAAATATATAAAGTCTGTGATATAGCATGATAGTAATATAAAACTTAAAGGAAAATATACTGAAAATTTATTCATACGTTGAAATTATAACGAAACCGAGGCAACATAAATTTTATCTTTTGACTTAACACTTGTTATATATTAGTCGACTATGCCTTGAAAGATTTTTAAAAATATTTAAATTGATGTGATTGGATTTAACAAATAAGAATTTTCTTTCTAAGAAAAATGTAATAATTGCGCTGCTTTGCGAAAAGAGCTATTTTGTATTTGAAAAGGAAAATGAAATATTAAAAAGGATCGCAAGCTTCGCTTCTCCAGTTTTATGCATTTTCTGTTTCACTTTCTTGTTGTGTTATAACGAGGCACACAAAGAACATGTCTCAAATATATGCCTTATACATGAGCTACTATATGTCATGTCTGCAATTTATGAAATGTGTTTAAAATAAACTATTTCCAATTGTGTGCGCTAAGAAAATACTTAACCAAATAGCTTTTAATATTATACTCGTATGTACATTGCATATATTATGAATATGTACGTCTGCGTATATTCACAAACCTGTTGTGCAAATGATATTCAAATTGAGAAATTACAGCCATTATGACAGTATGTCATAAAATAGTCGATCTAATAATAAAATAAATAAATTTATTATAACTTCTGTTTGGTAAACAAGCAATAAACCCCAAATATCTTACAGGTAGAGCATATTCAAATATGTACGGCATATATTGCATGGTGATTTTCTTCACAACAACAATCTCATTATATGGGGCGCTCTCAGAAATATTAGAGCATGGTATCAGTTATAAAGAAATGGGACTATTTGTTATAGTAGGTTACTGTATGACCCTACTTTTCATCATTTGTAATGAAGCTTACCACGCTACGAGGAAGGTAAGATTAACTATAATAGCTAGTAATCGATTTATGTTGCAATTCTAGTTGATTAACATTTTCTTGTCTAAGAAGGACTAATATTACGTATCTTTTATACTAATATTACTGATAAAGTAAAATGAGTATTTGTTGTAAGTTTATGGCAATTTTAGAACGCTTTGTAAATTATTTGGTATCTATTTCTCCTAAGTATATAAGATAAAAAAAAAAGATTTGGTTATTATGCATATGAGAATTATAGAGTTAGGATTGAACCCCCAATCATCTTGTTAGGTAAATTACGCATGGAGTTAAACTACATATATTATATTCATCAAATAGTGAAAGATTAATGACACACTATCTGTGTCGTAGTTCCCTTTAATTAAGAACATTGAAAATGGCAAGCGCAAAACGGAGAATTTAAAATGAAATTACGCTACCGTGTAACGTATAAATGTAAGGAAAATGAAAAAATAATAAACTTTTGCTGTAATATAGTTCTAGCATTTATAACCTAACGTTGATTTTCCTTAACGTATGTTTTTACAGGTCGGACTTGAATTCCAAATGCGTTTGTTGAATGTGAATCTGGGATCTATAGATCGTAGCACTCAACGTGAAGTGGAGATGTTTTTAGTAGCCATTTCCAAGAATCCACCTATTATGAACCTTGACGGGTTCACTAATATCAATAGAGAGCTATTTACAGCTGTAAGTATTTAATTAATAGTTGTGACTAAACGCTAGACACTAAAATTCCTTTTAATAAAATGTTAATTAATATTTTATTAATTCGTAGTACATTTTTTTAAGGCTACGCATTTTATGCCTTAGAGAAAGAACCTTGTTTCTGTTTTCATGATTGATATGCTTGTAGAATTTTATGATATTCATATATAGATTTAGATAGCATTTTCGAAAAAAAGCAAAGCCGTTCTTTAAACATTATTTCACATATTTTTTTTAGCTTCACGCTTCATCCTTCGCGGGGTAGTCAGAAAGAAAGAACCGCCAAACGCTTCATTATTTTGATTTCCAACTAAATCTTATTCACCCCTTTTCATCCTTTTATAAAAATGAATTTTAAGTTCAAATGAACAAATTCGAAATTTGAAAAGATGAGATTGAGGCATAAAAAAGTAGAAATTCAAAAATATGATTTAAATGCGTAAAATAATGTGTCTCTAGGACTGTCATGGCACAGACAGCATTGAAAAACCTATTTCTTACAATTTTATCTTTTGCGTTAGTTCTAAACACATAATATAATGATTTTTTGTTTCACAGAACATTTCATACATGTCAACGTACTTAATTGTACTGATGCAGTTTAAACTCACCCTTTTACGACAAGGGACTAGAGTGATCAAGAAAATTGCAAGTGCCATTTTTAATACCACAACTACTCTCGCTGACGATGGAGAATATGAAGAATAACAGATTATGAGAAACATTCTACTATCATACATACATAGCTTCACGGCGTATCCCGCATATAGCAGGGTAGGCAGAGGGAACCTAGTGTTAAGACACTCCGTTCCCCACTTTTTAGATATCTTCTATATTAATAAAAGTGTGTCTATATAGTACTCGTATATGGCTAGTTTGATTTCTTCCATTCCATTCCATAATAATTATTAACGTTAATAAGTACCTATAGATTCAAACTGCTTTAATTTAGATTCTGCAGTTTCTTACAAGTTTTGTGAGCTTTTAGATCACAAAATGTTATATATATATATATATATATATATATATATATATTTTTTGTTGATAATTAGGTACATATGTTCGTAAAGCTAGGAAAGGTTAGGTTAGGTTAAGAAAGGTTTTTATATTCCAATATAGAAAGAGATAAAGCTTGGTGTTGAGTTCCGCAACCCAATCAAAACAGGCATCTCTCTGTATACGAAGGGAAAGTGGAAACTCTACGTAAGACATGTGAGGAGATTCGTGAAGGCATTTAAAATTACGCTCTTACCTTCAACAGCGGTCGACGTTACAATAAGTTTGAAGTTCTTCGATTTTATTGTAATAATGATCGCTGTTGGAGTTTACTTGGAGTTACATTTAGTTTTTTTTTCGGCTAATATAACTTTTACTAACCAAATTTCTAAGAAAAAATGGGAAAGATTTCCTAGTCAATTTCAGAAAATTACACAGGAACCCAATTTACGACTTGTACTATATTACTGTACTTATAGTATACTTAAGTATTTCTTAAAGTTTTACTTTCGCTTGAGTAATAAACAGATCGTAAAGAGAACGTGGCTTAAGAGATTCGTATTGATCCTCTTGAGGAAGATTCCATATAAACGCTGTGTCAGATCGAATCATCACTTATCAACAAATATCACTTAGAGAAGCAATTCACTAAAAGCTTATTCTTTGTAAGAATATGAAATATTAATAGAATAGTTCAGAAGCAATATTTGACTTAAACTATAAGGTAATTTAAGAAGAATATAAATTACTTATGTATATATAATATGATATATTATAAATACATCTTTATTTTTCACTAGCAAACATCGCTGTGGAATAATGCAAAAAACACATAGCGGTTCTGAGTTCGAATACTAATCGGTGGAGCTTTCACATTTGACATAAATCTCCCGGCTTGATTATAAAGGTGTCCCAAAATTAACGCAAGATTTGACTTTGCCACCATTTGCTATTATATTCAATATTAATTCGCTATTAAAAGACTAAAATGACATTTTCTATTTAATTCAAATCTTGCGTTAATTTTGGGACAACCTATATAAAGTGTGGAATTGAATTCCAAAAATCATGTTAGTTAGCCAATGTTTCTAAATAAACAAAAAGGTACAGAATGGAATGTTATATCATTATATTTTTTAATACCCCGTAAATTCCGAACGATACGTAAAGATAAATAAGTTTCAATGTAAAAAAAGACATGGTTATTAGTATAATTATAATTCTCCGTATATTACCAATGACATCAGATTATTTCTTTACAAATATTGAAATATTATCGGATCCGGACACATGTGCAAATTTTCAAGTTAATTGCAAGGAGTAGTTCAAAATAGATTTTAAATACGAAATATAAATATCAGCGAAAAAAGGTGTCAAAATATTTTCAAGTATCATGTCACACCATCAAAGCAAATAAGGATTTTATATAATCCCATTTATATACAAAAATTTAATATAAGATTTCAATTTTGTAGGTGTACTTTATGTGTTTGTTTGTTACTACTTTACATAGCTTTCGTTTCGCAGATTAAAATAATGTTATCGCCATTTTGTTTGTGAATATATTGTACAGTTAGGTTTCTCAAAACAACTTGGATGTATTTTGCGATTACAGCTGAAAATAAAATAAAAATTATTTTTTTTGTAAAAGTAAATATATATTATTTTATGGTTTATTTAATATTTTGTAAAATTCAGTTACTAACTTGAAAGGAGAAAGCGTAGCGCGTTGCTTAATTATATTTTATTGCTTTGTAAGTAGACTTTGAATATGTTCATAATTAAATGAAAGTATTGCCACACTTTTTACTTAGAAGTAGGCTTAAGTTAAAAAGTAAAAGTCAAATAATTTTATCCAAAATAAAAAGTTATATACTTACTAAAAAGTTAAATAATTTACCACTGGCTTACTAAATTTATTACCTCAGACCTGAGAAGAAGTGGTGCAAGAATCTCAGCTGGATTTTTGTTTTTTCTATTAGTCAATTAAATAATAGTAACCTTTGAAATAGAGTTTTTTTTTTTTTTTTATGGATACCGGATGGCAAACGAGCAGAAGGACCGCCTGATGGTAAGTGGTTACCTTCGCCCATGAACATCTACAACACAAGAGATGTACTAGATGCGTTGCCAACCTAGAGGATACAGATGGAAAGGGAGGATAATGTAGTAGTCCGCTATCGGAACCACCACATTTTGGGGAAAGGATGGGTGGGAAAGGGGAAAACCTGGCTTACATGCCATCGAACCGGAACACATCATAAGATATTTGGCGGTTCGTCTTTGACATGATAGTGGTCGCGAGCCAGACGGAGGACGAACCTCCTACCACCAAACAAGAAGAAAAAAGAGTGGGGTGAGCATTTCATTTCCAAGGCGCATTATCATTTATAAAATCACTAATTAGGTAATTACCTTTCACACATAAACATATTTTCTATAATTTCAAGTAACTTAACTTTAAGTGGTATCATATTTCTTGCCCAACTCAATATATAATTTCGTTTCACTCAGCTTTCAATGTATTGTATTACCCAGTTGCAAGTGTTTATGGACAGATTATCACAAATAATGGAACGTAACTGCCTAACGTAGCAGTAACTGTTACGTTGCAACATTACTTGACGTCTATGGCATATATAAAGAAAGACGTCACTAAATAAATTCAATCATTGTAATTGTAATAAGCTTATAATCTCTACTTGTTTAGTGTGCTTTTATTAGCTTCATCTGTATTTTTGTGTGCAATGACCTTATTTTAACCCACGCTTTACGGTTCAATTTGCTTTAAATTGGGACATGTGTCCGGATTCCACAAATTAATATAATATCGTCCGTATAATCCACCAATAAAACAAGGACAACTAGAAAATACATTTAATGTTTATGAATGTAAAGCAGTTATTGTGGCAAAATTACCATAATTGTAAATGATTATGACATTTGAAATTCAAAATTATGTGACTACAGACACATTAAATGAAAAACGGAGTATTGTCTCAACATAAGCTTTCTGGAAAGCAGAATGAGGGAGCTGGGGTTAAAATGAAAAAAAAAATGTATGTAGGTAGTATGGACACAACTGCAAACTTCAATATCTCATTTTAAAATATTGTTCAAGTTGCGGCAGTCTCTTGGTTAATTATACTCGATAAATATTTATTTTATCAATAATTTTGAAATTTTAATTTAAGAGTTGATTGGATGAACTTTAATATTAAAATTAATATGTATTTTATAATGAAATAAAAGTAATACGCAGTGGGACATAGTAATACTAACTGTTAACGCAAGTAAGTGTGGTTTCAATACCGATGATCGTATTAAAATGATTTTCGTTTTCCCGCTCTGGTGGTGGATATAGCGCGTCGTTACATTCCCTTACTTGCACGTAATTACTCTCATTCGGGCGGAAAATAGAAAAGTGCCTTGACACTACCCTCTCTAACTGCTATGTGAGACAGCACGTGAAATTAAATAAAACATGATTCAAGGTGCAATTAATAAATTTGGATCATAATGGATAAAAAATTATAAACTATACTATCGGCTGCAACATTTTCCTTGATTTTTGGTGGTAGGAGGTTCGTCCTCCGTCTGGCTCGCGACCACTATCATGTCAAAGACGAACCGCCAAATATCATATGATGTGTTCCGGTTCGATGGCATGTAAGCCAGGTTTTTCCCCTTTCCCACCCATCCTTTCCCCAAAATGTGGTGGTTCCGATAGCGGACTACTACATTATCCTCCCTTTCCATCTGAATCCTCTAGGTTGGCAACGCATCTAGTACATCTCTTGTGTTGTAGATGTTCATGGGCGAAGGTAACCACTTACCATCAGGCGATCCTTCTGCTCGTTTGCCATCCGGTATCCATAAAAAAAAAAAAAAATTCCTTGATATTTGAAAATCATAACTTCTTCACTAAAAAAAATAAAAGTATTACCGTAGAACTGCTATTCTTAATATACATTGAGACATCATCAAGTTACAACCCTTATCAACGTTTAGTTAAATTTAATTTTGAACCAGATTCTAAATACTACTAATACTAAGGTTTTCATGTTTTTACACAATATAGGTGAAATTTTAATTGGATTAATCGCGTGTAGTATTTGAAAGTACATTGGTAGATTAATACCAAAACATTCGCGACATTGTTCCTATAATCCCATTTAAAATTCTACGTACAATTCACTATATCTAAAATATTTTCAAATTATTCATATTATTATTTAAAGATAATATCGCTTGGCTACAAATATTACTATATTTTAGATTTTATTTCAAAAACGATACAATTTTTAAAAGTCTAGTCACGTCCTCAGATTCTCAACATTGAGTATGTATCCCATATTTCTGAAACCAAGTGACCGTGTGAATAAAGAATTTTGCTGCAAATTCTTACCCAAAATGGCCAGGGACTGCTATAAAAGGCCCGAACAAATGCGGGAATGCTCATGGGTCTTACAACCATGAGTTTATTTGTTACATCAAATTATGTTGTTCTGATCTGTAATTTAGTTTATTTGGGTAACATATTGTAATTGGAAATTTTTACTAAATATTGTTTGTTGTTGTTGTTGTTGTTTGCTTGTTGTATATTTGTTTTAACGCCTGTTCTGGCGCAGAGGCACCAACGTCGACTGTAAACGCGAAAGATTATGGGTTCGATTCCCACTTCAGAAAATGAAAGTTCTAATTAATATTTAGTATTTTCACCGCTCAGCGCGCAATGCCTCAATGCGGCAATAAATCAATATATATATCAATATAATATCATATTTAATTATATTTCATAAGTAAAATGCAAAAGCAGCTTGACAGTATTGTCCGTATAGCAAGGCAGACCCTCCGTACGTACGCCTGAATTCGAGACACGGCGGTACTTAACACCATGCTTTATCGTACCACGACAGGAACATTTAAATGTTTTATATATCATTATTCAACTAAGTGGTTCAACTGATTGTAGACTGAACATACTACATATCAACAACCACAGTAGTTCAGTCTACATTCAGTCCTACTACGCCATGATCACCTTATTATGTAAGTACCACGATTTTTTAATAATAAATACCTACCTACCTAACTTCACGCTTTATCCCTAGGGATAGTATTTAATAATAAATATTATTATAATTTTTCTTTAATACAATATTGCAACTATTTTATAACTGACATAATAGTCTATCAATAAAATAATGTCACTTAAAACATTATACTAAATTAACACTTGTTTGGTGGTAGGAGGTTCGTCCTCCGTCTGGCTCGCGACCACTATCATGTCAAAGACGAACCGCCAAATATCTTATGATGTGTTCCGGTTCGATGGCATGTAAGCCAGGTTTTCCCATTCCCACCCATCCTTTCCCCAAAATGTGGTGGTTCCGAGAACGGAATACTACATTGTCCTCCTCTTCCATCTGTATCCTCTAGGTTGGCAACGCATCTACAACATCTCTGGTGTTGTAGATGTTCATGGGCGAAGGTATCCACTTACCATCAGGTGGTCCTTCTGCTCGTTTGCCATCCGGTATCCATAAAAAAAAAAAAACAATTCACCTTAGGTGTAAATTCTATCACACTGAAAGTGTCACTGAAACCAAAACAAAGGCTTTTAGGTCTATTTATGTTTTACATGTGACATTGGTACTAATGTTTTATGTCACCTTTCACATGTTTACTACGGTGTAGACTTATCTGGGCCGTAAAATAGGTGTAGCATACGATAAACTTTTGTAATCTAAGGTTATGAGACTGTCACAGACATTTAATGTAATCAAACATAATTTCAACATATATACGAGTACTTCGATCAATAAGTTAGGCCATAGAAGGAATAACTTAGGAATAATTTAAGTAATAGAAGGCGTTTATTCTTTAACATTCCATAATTATTATTATTGTGTGGGTTCGATTCTCACTACAGGAAATGTAAAAGCTTAGTATTTTCGCATTAAGTTCCGCCAGTTGACACGTAATGCCTCAATTCAGCGTTAAATGGGAAATGGAGTTTCTTAACACTAGGTTCTCAGGTTCCTTCTGCCTACCCTGCTATATACGGCGTGAAGCTAAAAAAATATATATTATTATCGTAAATATAGTAAATTTCTTTTTTTTTTAATTTCTTTTCTTAGAAATATGAAATGATTAGACTATTCTTTTAAATATCTGAATTATTTTCGTTTAGAAATCTCAGTAATTTACTTCTTATATTGATTGAAATTCAAATCCTGAATTATCTGTTACGACTTGAAGCCTGCAACTTCATTTGCACGAACTTTACAACTTCAGCCATATTATTTTTATTTATATCTTTCGTAATATATCTGTAAAACGTAATATCCTGAAATCATCGGAATTTCGTGAAACTCTTTCAGCGCTCCGCTATACTCCCTAAAGAGAGCCTACATGTGAAGTCTACGCTCAGAAGCTTCGGCTGCGCGTTGTTTGTCTGTTACTTAGTTATGAACAAAAGAGTTTTATATGCGTAAGCTATATAACATATTCATTTTTTTGCCAATACACATAACTAAGTGCTTCTTACAGTAAATATAAAAGCATTTAAACTTTCGATATTACTTTTTGTAATTAAATTAAACTTCTTAATACTTATTATTCCACTTAATAATCATGTTATCTTTAAAACATGTTTTGAGCATAAATATGGAATTTAATATGGCGATCGAATAACCTCTTATATGAAACGAACTAGGCAATAACTCAAGTTTACGTGGGCCGTGATGGGCGGGAGGCAGCGAGGGGGCACCTGTTGCTATGGTTACGAATTTACAAACTTAACTTTTCAATCGAGATTACTCTTAACTCTTTGGAATAAGAATCTCGTTTTAACTCTGATATTATGTTAAAATGAATTGGTTAACTGAGACAATGCTGTATTATTAGACACATCCTGTTCTTGCATATGAGGTGAAATTTGGAAACGAAAATATGAAATTTGTTATAATTTGTATGTATAGATTATTCGTATGTATAATCATAATTTTATTTAGTTAATTATTTTAAGCTGGTTTCATAAAAAACATCTTTTTACAACAAAATACGTAATAGAGTTCCACATCACGGATTTACGTACCTGTCGACTCTACCAACAAAAGAACTGAGATGTAAATGGGGGCCAACCTAGTTAGGCCTAATATGTGCTATGTTCTGTTATGTGCCGATCTTGTATTGTGATCAGGTCATAACGGAAAGTCTTCAGAAGCACCTTTCGGACCTTTCAAATAGAAATTGATAGATTTAAATTGGCTTGTCGAAATAAGTATTTTAAGATAACAAAGATAATAAAAATAAAAAGCCTTAAAAGATTTTTATGTACAAATTTTTGAAACAAATCATTATACATTGACGAAAAGTATATAGCAATCATAATATTACTTAAAAAAAAAATCTTTTTTGATGAATTTTATTTTGATGTATTCCATTAAATTATTATACTAACTTAAATATTCTTTTTGTATTCTTTGTACTTAGCTTACCTAACCTTTACACTTTGCACGTACTCTGTAAAAGTAAATAATAGGTCATAAAACGATAAAACTCCATACTAAGCATGCTTCTCTCAGGAGTATAATTAGGAAAGTAAAAGTCTATTAATCTTTCAATATTGAACAAAGGCCTGATCGATGCTGAAACGAAGATATAGTGCGTCTCTCACTTTACTTGCGTGTTAGCTTATTCTATTAAATTACTGATAATACTCGTATGTACTTATGAATTGGTATAGTATGAGAAATAATTTATTACTTTGCTTATCGAATGTGAAAATGATGCTCTTCTATTAATATAATAGAACCAAAAACGTGCTAAGAGGATTGATTCTGATTATTGTAATTTATTATTTAGCAGATATTCAAATGTAAATGGTTAGCATATTAAATAAAACCTAGTTTTGCATGCTAACTTCTAGATTTATTCTAGTTTTCATACAGTCTTCGTTCTAATCTCTACGCTGTTTCAGGAACTACTATCTCATATTAGTAATATCAATCGCTTGTATACCATTTTATTATCTACATAATCGATATTACATAACTATTTCTCTGTCCCATCTTTTAACAAAACCCAACATTAATAATACGCCTGTCGTGGCGCAGAGGTACAAGCGTGCTACTGTAAGGGCGACAGGTTGTGGGTTCGATTCCCACTCCAGGAAATGTTAGTATTTTCATTTCCTGGGTTTGGTAACAAGGCAAAGCGCGGCGTTGAGTTCCGCCACTCAGCACGCAATGCCTCCATTCGGCGGAAAGTGGGGAACGGAATCTATATAAACGATTATTAATCTATCTAATCTATAAAAATCATTTTTTAAATCAAAATCACGAGATTTTATGCTTATATAATGCCAGTAAATCATAAAAACAATGATTAAAAAGTAAAGCACTTTTAAAACCCTGAGTAAGATTTGAATCTGTCGTCATCGCATTCAACCAAGCATACCACAAGTAAGCCACGACGCAAGGTATTTTTAATAGATTTATTCGTTCATATTATTCATTTTAATCTCAAAACGCATATTGACATCACATTAAGTTTATAACTTATCACAACGTAAATTTTACCAAATATCGGTATTAATTGCTTTCGAACACGCTTAACAAAGTCCCTGGAGGGTAGGTGTGAAATTTAAATACACTGTGTGAACTGATAATAAGTATTCCGTTTCGGCGACACTTTAGGAAGTTTGGCCGCTACACTCGATACTTATTACGGTAGAGTTTGGGATATTGTTTTCTGAACACAACAGAACAGATGACCTATAAAATATATAGGTTAAGCTTATATGTTACCCCTTTTATGTAAATACTTACCTAAATCTCATCAAATTATAAATGTTGGCGTATTGGTTCAGTCGTCACTGATAATAGTTGTGGGTTTGAATACCTGGTTGTTCTGAGATATGTTTTTATAGAACATAAGAAATAAAAATGTATTTTTTTAATAAATAATTCCACACTACACAATATTTTTAGTGCTTATAATGTAAAAAAGGTTATTGTTCGTAAATTAGAATGGCTTTTTATTTGTAATTTTGTTGTTTTAAAAAAAAATTGAATATAATAATTCTGGTTATAAAGTAAACAATATTTTGCTATTTAAATATAAAATACCAAAAATTCATTTATATTTTGGAATGGGCATTAAAGTAAGGTATATTACTAAGACAATAGCTATGGACCTATGGATGGATTTATATGAAAGTTAATCACAAAATTACAAATTAAATAGTGATATAATACAATGTAAAAAAAATTATTTTACATAATGGGTCCCTTATAAGTCAGTAACGCATTTTAAAGGTACCTATTTCTTTCTGTCAATCAAGAATTACAGCAGGCAGCATTATTTTCTTGTATCATTATGATTAAGCTAAATATTTTATAAATTTAACTAATAAATGACATTATTAAATGTTTTTATTCTAATATTATTATTTTTTGTTTTTTAACTTCACGCTGTATCCCGCATATAGCGGGGTAGGCAGAGGGAACCTGAAAACCTAGTGTTAAGACATTTCGTTCTCTTACAACAATTCCGTTCCCCACTTTCCGCCGAATGGAGGCATTGCTTGCTGAGTGGCGGAACTCAACGCCGCGCTTTGCCTTGTTACCAAACCCAGGAAATGAAAATACTAACATTTCCTGGAGTGGGAATCGAACCCACAACCTGTCGCGCTTACAGTCGCACGCTTGTACCTCTGCGCCACGACAGGCGTATTACTATTAATAAAATTACAGTATAATCAAAATATATGAGTACGCAAAGTTGAATGTTACATTTTTAAATATTATATCAGCCTGTATAAGAGAAAATCTGTTAGAAAATTCGCCTTTAATATTCTTAGAGCTTAAAAGTAACAATGAGATTACAAAAATAAGCTACAAAAATTCTTAACCAAGAACGATGTACAAAAAGTAGAAAATGAAAGGGAAGCGCTCAAGGTATTTTAGTGGAGTAGTTTTATTAAAACAATAATCTGTGCTCACTTAGGATAATATCCATTGGGCTATTTTTTTTTGTGTGTTTTCACATAATTTTCAATCACTACACACGGGCACTTACTTCTGATTACGTCATCTATAAAAAAGAAGTAGTAATGGACGGTAATAAACTTCCATGGATTTCAATAATTTTAAATAATATTTAAATAATTTTTATTTACCCGATAAGGTAAGACATACTGACGACGGCGTTGACGTCTTTCACTCAACATGTTTCGATTCAAATTCGGGCCGATAGAACAGAACAGAGTGTCTTAGCACTAGGTTATCTCTATCTGCCCTGCTACGCGGAATAAAAGTAAATAAAAAAATATATTTTCTTATATTGTTATTGTTCCATTAGTATTTTCTCTATATTTATGTTTTCTTTTTATGATTGCGGTCATCGTAAAGTTGTGGGACAGTGGCTGATTGTAAGCGCGGTGGTGGTAGGAACGATTCTTGAAGAACTTGGTTTATGATTAAAATATTTTCACTCCTCCGCTGGTTACGGATATTGCGGCGGTGAGTTACCGGTACTCAACACGCAATGTCCCGAAATTGGGCGGAAACTAGAGAATGAAGATTCTTATGTTTTAAGCTGAACAAAATATATTAACATTTCTTTTTTCTTCAATGCAAAATCAGTTTTGAAGTCATCTCAACAAAATTGCGAGCAAAAAGTAATAATAATATTTACTATTTGCTAAGAACAATAGCTCAAGCAAAAAATCGTAAAATTTTACTGAGGCCTAATATACATACAGCTCGAAGTCAAAACCTGCTACGACAACAATTAAAATATGTTTTTAGCTTCCCTCTGTATCCCGCACATAGCAGGGTAAGCAGAGGGAACAAGGAAACCTAGTGTTAAGACACTCCGTTCTCTTTTGACATTTCCGATCCCCACTTTCCACCGAATTGAGGCAATAAAATATTTCTGGACAATTTTTCATAATAATAACGGAATAATGTACATACCATTCAAAAATATTCTGAAATCAAAGTTAGTTTGCCCAAGCAAATATTAAGGAAAGATACAATTTAAAAGAAAATATACCTCAATCACTCACACACAATGTCGTGGAAGATTCACGAAGATCGAGTATAAATTGGGTATTTTATTAATATTTTGTATGAAACTTGTTTGCAGTACGATATAACTAAAACACTTACCTACATGGCCTTACTCGAAATCTAATCTAAGTGTCCCGAAGTGACTTTAGTGACGCGGGTGATCTAAGTCCTACGTAAATATCGGCTTGACATCAAAACACGGCCCCTCGGTGATCAATCAAAATCTCATTTCAAATATCGCTGTGTGCGTTCACAATGTCTTAGTATTGTAGTGAGGCTAAAGATTTTTGTAATTCAACATATAACAATATAGAAATGAAATGAATCATTGTATTTAGTAACTTAAAAAAAAGTGACGAAATAAATTTGTCGTATAATATATTTTTTTTAATTTTTTAACTTAACGCTGTATCCCGCATATAGCGGTGTAGGCAGAGGGAACCAGAGAACCTAGAGTTAAGACATTCCGTTCTCTTTCAATAATTCCGTTCCCCACTTTCCGCCAAGTTAAGGCGTTGCGTGTTGAGTGGCGAAACTCAACGCCGCGCTTTGCCTTCTTATCAAACCCAAGAAATGAAAATACTAAATTTTACATTTCCTGGAGTGGGAATCGAACCAACAACCTGTCACGTTTACAGTTGTGCCTCTGCGCCACGACAGGCGTCTAATAATATTTTTTTATATACATATACAACATGTATTGTTAACATAAGAATATGGCACTATTCTCTATGTACGTAAGTAGAGCAAACAACGTCATAAATGGGAAAACAATTTAACTTACTTTAATTAAAATATTATATAATATATAACGCACTTCCAGAATCTTATATTTCTAATAATTTAAACATAATATCAGGTGATATTCAGAATTAGGTAAATCTGCAAACGATATTATAACAATGACTAAACTGACACCAGAGAGAACGAAACAATGGTAACTGACATCTATTGTTTCATATTCTACCCAGGGTCCTTTGGCCTAGAAAATAAGTAAAATGAAGAGGAAAAATGTAAATAAAATGTAGATTTTTATTAGCCAAGTGTGTTTATTATTTGTTTCAAAATATTTTCTTAAAATACATTTCTACAAACACAAAACTTTATGTCTAAATAAGTTGAAAAACAAAATACTTCCTATTGTTTTCTCGCTGTGAATTGTATTTAAGTTGAAAAGAAAATTTGTTTAAATTGAAATGACGTCCCTGAATACAAATTTACCGATAGCATTTATAAGGAAATAGGTGAGGATATAAGAGACAGTAGCTATATAAAACTAGGTTGCGCTCGTCTAGGGCGGCGGCCCAATCTAAGGGTGTATCGTAGCAACGACCAGCATCCCTGTCAGTGTGGTGTGGACTGCCGGCCGTGACGCACGTACTTCCACCCTTATATTGTGAAACCATCGAACTTGTTTTCCGAGCAAAATGTTCATCCTATTTATTTTAGTTACTGTGTATTTAATCACTCTCTGCCATGAGTGATAGTGAATGGATTATAAACAGTGAATATCTTTTGAATGACAAACGCTAATGGAGTTTGTACATCGGTAAGTTATAGATATTAAAACATATGTTTAAAAAAAATATTTTGTTGTTGTTCATTGTGTTCTCTATTCAATCACAATTTAAAATAGCATAATTATTCCTTTTTAGTTTTTTAATGTATATATACGAAATATGTCTTTATTTCATGGACATTCAATTATTCTGAAAGCGTATAGAGAAATATTGACGTATGTATTAATCATACAGCATCCAATCTTTGGGAAACTGACATTAAATAGTGCAGCGCGTTATTATGTATCGATCGTGATAAATAAGCGATAATAGCTCATATTTATATGATATGCAAATAATTTATGTTTCACAATAACTCGCTTCACAAAATCACCCTAGCATTGTCCGTAGTTATGAATAATTTATATGTATTGTGAATGAATTTCCAATTGATCTCCGTTGGCATTCAAGCCCACCACCAAATAACTACGCCATACAATAAACAAGCTAGTAATTATGCTGCCACGTCACTATCGACACTAACGTTGATGATGATATAAAGATAAATGTTGAGAATTAGTGTTATGGCACTTAGTTCTCTGTTCCGTTAATAATGCAGGCTAAAGAAGCCTTATGGCTTGTCAACCACTTACATAATAATCAACTTAAACTGTTTAATTACAGTAAAATGGTTCTTTATTTTATATGTTTGTATTTTTCAATAATTCCATACTAAACTGGGTATTTATATATGTATGTAGGCTTGTACAGAAAACTTTCTGTTTTTAAAAAACATATGCTATACTTGGTATAGGCAATTTAGAAAATCACTTCACTGAAACACATCGACAGGCAATAAGGGATCTCATTATGGCTCAAAACTTTTGCGCTTGCAATTACAAAGTTTTCCATTGTAAGAGCTTCGTTTCTTAGCCCATTTATACTTGAAGTTCCAACTTTAAATCTAGGGATTAGATGGAAGCCTCCTTAAAGTAGATTCAGGTTTTCGGTATCCTCGCATTGTTTGTTAGATTGACCACTTATTTTCTCATATTTGCTTTCATCTCTTGAAACTTACTCAATATTTGCCCAATTTCAAAGCCTATACGAGTACTTCTCATAACTTACATATTATAAAATATTATTCTACTCCTTTTGTATAAATATCGATTTTGAATTACTTATTTATTGAACTCATGTGTAAATCAATGCTTTATATAGATAATATTATCTTAGTAATAAATTAGAAGCTTTGACATATAATTATTTAACACAAGGATATTGCGTGTCGAATACTAGAACACACCACCGCATTTTGTCAAACCAGGGCGGTTAAATAAAAATAATATATACAATTCATCATAAATAGACTACTCCTATTCTTTTACCCAACAAATGTATCTAAAGCAGGGAATAATGAAGTGAAATTGTTATTCAAAAGGACCCCGATACAAATTTAACTACGGGCATTTTTTTTACGCAATCTAAATTACTTTAATTGCTGAAGAAATCTAATATTCCCATCTTTCAAAATTTTGACTGTAAAACCATAGGAATATGGGCATTCCTCTCTTATGGCTCCTATACCCTTCGTGACCTACTAATACATCTATATCCTAAATACCAGCTGTCTACGGCCAGTAGTTTCAGCTGTGCGTTGTCCGTCAGTTACTCTGTGGGTAACAGTTTTAGTTATATTGAATTAGTTTTTAATTTATTTGTAAATACTTTTTATATGACATAGCAACATATTAACATTACATAAAAAACATATTTAGGACGAATATAACACTTTGTCTTATTATAACTCATATACAACTGGAGTACCTAAAATATTGTGGCACCAAAAAATTTTAATACTGTTCATCCTCTTAATTTTTATTTATTTAGGTATTCCTCTTTTGCGGTCCACTTTATTGTTTTAATCCCGGTTTTACTCAGTTTTAAATAGGAATGAAAAAATATATTTATGCTTTTAATTTTAGCATAAAATTCTAATTTCACAGTCCGTAGTAATATGTTGCGAGTTATACTTTTTTGTTTGTTTGTCATTTTGTAAGAAAATCTAATAAGAAGGGGTTGTGTTCGTTGACAACGTCGTGGTAAAATTAGAAATTTCTATTTAACAACGCGAACTGCATAATAGAAGGTTCTCTCATTTCAGAGAACGTTTATTTTTAAAACATTAATATTTCTCAGTCCATAAGAATGGAGTTGTCTCCATAATAATAAACTTATCCAAAAATTTACTGTTGAAAATCATATTTAAATTAATTGTGAACTAAGACTTGACAAAAATTAAGTTATGGTTAGTTCCACAATTGAAATAATTATAACTTTTACCACCTTACTTTAAATATCTTTTTTGGTATTTTCCTATTAAAATAGTTCTGAAAGATTTCTGTTACAATGTTTAAGTTACATAATCTTAGAGGCTGATATAAAACTCGCTTTTCCATACTGTCTAAAGATAATATCTTAGTCTCAGTACCAACCCTCCGTTAGTCGATCAAAACTTTTGGGTCATTTTGTGACATATCAGCTGTTTGATCAGCTTTTACCAGAAAAATAGTCACTGAATTTAGATTTATGTGGTTAAATATGTGCAGGCGATATCTTATTAGATTTACTTCATTAAATTAGAATAGCATTCTTTCTTTCTACTTGAATTAAATTTTGAACTTGTTTCCTTAATACATAGATTTTTTTTGTATTCTACATACGAATTTAGGATCTTTTTTATGAATGACTGAGATAGTTTTGTTTATTTTTTATAAATTTTCTAACTTAACAGGGAGGTAAGAGTTAAATATTATCATAAAATATACGCAAATAATACAGAAATTAAAAAATATGTAAGAACATACCTATATAATAAAAAAATACTAAAATTATAACGATAAAAGAAATATTATCCTAAACAGAAATATGTGGTTCAAATTTTTCAATTTTTTTTTATGATACGAAAAACCAAAGTAATTTATTATAAAAATGAACTTGCCCAAAAACACTAGCTTTATTCTAATAATGGTGCTGATGTCGTTCTGAAAATAACCGTTTGTCGAAACGTCACAGACGTGACAATTGAGGTAGGCGTTAAGCAATTTACGCCGCGCCTATGTTCTTTTATTCTTATTACCCACTAAAAGCCTGGAATAGAGATTAAGTCCAATTTCTATACAAAACATTCCTAACTTAGTCATTATTATATATTTTGCTTTTCATTATATTGTTTTAAAGTACATATACACATAAATATATATTCTTTTAAATTATATCATATTCATTTCATTTGCAACTTGTTTTTGGCAGACGATGAGGATCTCATGTTAAGTTAAAATCTTTTTTTATTTCTATCCTTAATATAATTTTTCAGTTTATTTAAATTATTATTAAAGGAAAAAGTGTTAAAATACACCCATACAATATCGAGACGTAAAATTTTTCGATATTTCGGAAATTACGCATTGTGTCCGCGAAGTATGAAACTTGGCATAGTTTAATATTATGTGAATAAAAAGTATAAAGCAACATCTTTCATCATAATGTATTAGAATTACAAACTTAATAACATTTTTATATATACTATCATGTTTTTCACATTTGTTTCAAGTGACATTTTTTTGTTTGGTGGTAGGAGGTTCGTCCTCCGACTGGCTCGCGACCACTATCATGTCAAAGACGAACCGCCAAATATCTAATGATGTGTTCCGGTTCGATGGCATGTAAGCCAGATTTTCCCCTTTCCCACCCATCCTTTCCCCAAAATGTGGTGGTTCTGATAGTGGACTACTACATTGTCCCCCTTTCCATCAGTATTCTCTAGGTTGGCAACGCATCTACAACATCTCTGGTGTTGTAGATGTCTATGGGCGAAGGTAACCACTTACCATGAGGTGGTCCTTCTGCTCGTTTGCCGTCCGTTATCAATAAAAAAAAAAAAAAATAAGACATATAGATACTTTATTAAGGCAACTATGACAAGTCAAAGTAAGAAAAGTTGAACTTAAAACCTACTCATCAAACTTATCAAAGTTCCCAAATAGCTAGCTAAACGTGTTTTCTTCTACCAAAATAAAAATAAATAGAAATATTTATTTCATATGAGATTTTTCCCTAGATTTCATTTTCATTGTTCATTATATTAGATACTATTATTGAGCTTTATTCTGCCGCATGTTACACGTTTGATTTTAATAATACCTGCCTTGTGGCTATGTCATAACAAATGCCGGTGAGACAGCTCGACTAATAATATAATGTATAAAGAAAATATTTGAGTTATTATATTACTAGGTATTTCCAGCGGCTTTGTTTGCGTGGTCAATGTCATTCCCTAATAAATACTGTAGGTACACACCTATAGTACGTTATTTTG
The DNA here is from genome assembly GCA_033558755.1 of Philaethria dido. Classification (NCBI taxonomy): domain Eukaryota; kingdom Metazoa; phylum Arthropoda; class Insecta; order Lepidoptera; family Nymphalidae; genus Philaethria; species Philaethria dido. Next base: position 272,341 of record JAKGSA010000366.1, on the reverse strand, counting down.
AAAAGGTTTGAATTAGTTAACTTTTTTTTAAATATAAAAAGAGGACATAGGAGTCCTCTTTGATATATATAAGAATATGTGAACTTTGTTTCATAATAATCGGTAGAGTAATTTTGACGTGAAAGCGAAACAAACCAACATACATTCACATTTATAATATTAGTAGGGATATAGAATATATTTATGACATACAAAAAGTACAAAAATTTAATTAAACATTACAAAAAGCCTTTTAACTGAACTAAATTCAAATAAAAAAATTGTACTTTACCATTGAAATTCATACATATGACTGTATTAAACAAAAAACAAACAAATAAGTTACGTGTATCTTTAGTATTTGCAGTAGCTCTGCCAAGTTGGACAAAAAAACAAGGACACGCTGCAACTTTGTTGTACTCATTAAATACTTTTGTTTTAAAAAGAGTTTATAACTAGATTTTTTAAATTTATTTATGTTTAACTTATTTGTTAGTGGGACCGAACATTATAGTGCTTGCAATAAATATATAATTTCAATTAATGATTAATAAGATATAAGATTGACATGGGAAACGGAATTGTTGAAAGAGAAAGGAGTGTCTTAACACTAGGTTCTCTGGTTCCCTCTGCCCACCCTGCTATATGCGGGATACAGCGTGAAGTTAAAAAAAAAGATAGACATATAAATTATTATACGCTTTTTACATCTATGTAGAGAGATTTCGTAATAAAGGTTCGAGTCCCACTGCGTTCAAATTTTTACACGTTTTCTAAAAATGATTTTCGTTTCTTAAGTGTGTGATTAACACTTTAAAACTATACTTTTTCAATAACATTCTCTGCCAAGCGATTGATTCCTAGAAATAGTCTTTAGGTAACAGAAATTTCTCTACATAGATACTAACAACTTAAATAAATTGTAACAAGCCTATAAGAATTTCAACGCAGCCCGATAAGCACGCATGGCTTAGTGATCAGAGCGCTTCGACGATTTCCAAGAGACGAAGTTCGAGAACGGAGTGTCTTAACACTAGGTTCTCAGGTTCCCTCTGCCCACCCTGCTAAATACAGAATACAGCGTGAAACTAAAAAAAAAACAAATTAAAGAATCGATCAAAACATTTAATAACATATTAACTAAATAGATGATGCAGCCACAAGTTACCAATACAATATTACTTTTAAACTAATGCCTAGTTTACTTTTACAAGACAAAGAAGCAGATACAAGCCTGGTTCTTTCAATACTTGCAACGCTTGTATTTTTATCGTCATAAATAAATATATAACATAAGATAAATAATATATAAATAATTAAAAATAAAAGGGATAAAAAGGGTACAAGGTCAAAGTATTAATACTATCTGTTTATATATAAATAAAAAAGGTAAAAGATGCATGGTAGATAGAAACAAATATAGCAGAATGAATTCATCTTAGTATGTCAAAAGCAACAACATAAACCACTCAATCATGGAGTAATAAAAAAAAAAAAAGGGCGTAAGCAATTTACGGAAAGTTTGCAACCAGTATTTTCTTTAATCTATCATACAAAAATTACACATTACAGTGTGAAGAAAATCCCTGTAATCTTTAGGGGGCATTAAAACGAGTTTGATGGGTGTTGGAAATTTTTAGGGTGACGTCAGCTTTATGGGGTAATTTATTTGATGGTAAACGTGCATGTCATATTTCCTATAATGTATATCTTTAATATATTAACTTTCTATAATTATCTACATATATGATAGAAATATTTATGTTTTTATTTCATAAATACTATTCATTTTGTACCAAGTAAGTCGTATTTATGTATGAACTATTATGAATGTATAATAAGAATTTTATCGATGTAACTTTACAAAATCAAATATAATATTAATTCTACTCTCACTTCCATTGTGAAAATTATTGCGTTAAAAAGTGAATTATTAACCTTTTGTGAGTTTTTGTAACCTTTGCGAGAACTTGCGAATTTGCAGGTAAAACAAATTACGGCGTTGAGTTCCGTCACTTAACAATGTCAATTCCGAACAACGAAGAACACTAGGTTATTCCTACCTATTCTTCTTCTTTTATTCGAGAATCTTTTTTTTATAATATAAATTGAATTTTTCCTTTTTAATCTAATATAAGTACAAAATACGGCATCAGTTCCAAGTCTACGTGCTAACTACCCAGAATGTTCGTAAGCGTGGCGGCACCTCATCGTTATATTTCATAACGGCAGATAACGTCAAACTGAAATATGCCTTATAACATATTATATAATAGTGTAGATAACCTTAAAGATGGGGTTTATTCATAAAGGCCTAATTTATATTTTTCATAATTGAATTCCTTTGACTTTTTTATAATGAACTAGATTTCCGCCCGCGGCTTCGCCCGCGTGGAATTCGGTTATATCGCACAACGTGGTAAGGAACAGCCTATAGTCTTTCCCAAGGTCTAGACTATTTGTCAAAATTGGTTAAGTGGTTTAGGTGTGAAAATTGTCAACAGTTGAACAATTTTACATGATTTTATGTTTGACAATATGGAACTTCTATACAAACTTTCATCCCTTATTTTGTCCCCTTGTACCATTTTTTTCGCGATAAAAAGTATTCTATGTCCTTTCCCAAGTACAGTTTTATCTTCCTACCGAATTTCATCAAAATCGGTTTAGTGGTTTAGACGTGAAAGCGTAACAGACAGATAGACAGACAGGCAGACAGAGTTACTTTCGCATTTATAATATTAGTAAGGATAACCTAAAAAAAATAATTGTAAAATATTTTTTGAATAAATATCTTTTTATCTTTTTTTTAACCTTATTTATTTAGCAAATATTCACTGCTAGTGTAAACGAAATTCTGTATCACCAATGTTGTTTACTGAATACAAAAGTTGCATATGCGTTCTTTTTTACGCTATTTATTTATATATAAATAAATTTTTAGGTTTTTTAATTAATACCCAATCCAAAATATTAGGTACCTACCTACATAACTTCACAATTGACAGGTAGTATCAAATACTGGAGGAAGGTCAGGTAAAAAGCATGAGGACCCCCCGGAGGGCATGCATGAAGAGGTTAATGACTGTGGACGAGGATAAAGAGGTATGCAGGGACCGTAGCGTTTGGCGCTCCGTTCTCTCTGACTACCCCGCGCACATACATATTAGGTACTTATAATAATAATGGCGTATAATTAAATAAACAGAATATTGCAACTTTTGCAATGTGATTAAAATAGAATCTGATCGAGTCTTTTATAATACCCATATTTTTACTTTTCTCAATAAACGTTCCAAAAGAAATTCAAGCATAAAATAATGAGCAAAGACAAAATACAGAATGAGACATCATGTCACCAGCGTTTCACTGTATATTTGGAAAATTCGATACATCTATAATGACCCATTTGAATACATTAGTCTCTGAATTTCCTTAACGTATTAACATAATGGCTTGTCGATCATTTAAGCTGAAAGGGATCACTTTATATGTTATACCAAATTTTACTTGCTTTTGGTTTGTAGTATAGAATTTATGACTTTTTTATATAATCACCTCTTTTTTTATTTTCCATCTGACAAATATTAAAAAACTAATTAATAAAATAAAATTTGTTTATTTCTATGTTGAACATTATTATTATAAAAAAGTTAAAGAAAATATAATTTTTATAATCAAAGATATCTATATATCAATACGTGAAAGAAAAACTTTAGATGTCTTTTTACGAAAATTACTCGGATGAAGGAGCATGAAACTTGGCACACTTATAGTTTATATAAGGAAGGAGTGCACATATGCACGTGAGGATAAATGTCACACACACTACCATGGTTTGACATGCATGTTTATATAAAGTGACATATACATACGTTAAGTAACGCGTTGTTAACGCATCAACGGAGACACTAGTTATGATAAAACCCTGATGATGATTATCTCATTCATTTCAGTCAAACTTTCATCACATCATATTGAAACTCATGACAGACCATTTAAAGTAGCAGAATATGAATTCACACCTCTTGGATTTCACTTCTATGTATCTAAAGAATGCTAGGAATGACTCGATATTTCTACCTATGATTGAATCGATATTTTTAAATGATTTACGGTAGGGAAATGCTATTAACTTTGTTATCGAAAGATTATCGCAATGAATAATCTTCTCATTCGCTTCTCTTCATTTTTTACTCAATTATTTTGTAAGCTTTACAAATTCACTTATTTAATATTACTAGTGTCCCTGTTGATGCGTTAATAGAGCTTCCTAGCAACGTATGTATATGTCACTTTATATAAACATGGATGTCAAACCAATATAGTGTGTGTAACGTTTATTTCATTAATTTTATATATTTTATATGTATTACTTTAAAAAGATACTCATTCTGCACTTCTTCCGTATATAAGTTATAAGTGTACCAAATTTCATGCTACTTCGTCCGCGTAATTTTCGTAAAAAGGGGTTTAAAGTTTTTGCTTCACGTATTAATATAAGATATATAAGAATAGATAAGGGGAGATGGAAAATTTAATTATAATTCGACTTATATAGTTTTAAGTTACAGTTTGTATTCCAATACAACTATTTTATAAAATTTTAAAATAGTAACATCTATAGTTGCAGTTCATATTATGGCACAATACGAGATTGTCTGATTGATGAGAATTGAACATTTGTATTGATACTCCGTTTGTGCTGAATTTATTTACTGTTACCGAGAAATTTAATTTACGTTATTGAAGCTTTGTATGACTGGCATAATGGGTGAAGTAAATACGTTATACATACATTGTTAAAAGAATGCAAAATGCTAAATAAACATTATTTTCAAACAAATCAATATAAAAAAAATAATTTTAATTTTGTAATATTGTAAATGTACATATATTTTTTTTTCTGTTATATCCCGCTGTATCCCGCCTATAGCGGGGTAGGCAGAGGGAACCAGAGTATCTAGTGTTAAGACACTCCATTCTCTTTCAACATTTCCGTTCCCTACTTACCTTATTATCCTACCAAATTGAGGCATTGCGTGCTGAGTGGCGGAACTCAACGCCGCGTTTTTGCCTTGTTACCAAACCCAAGAAATGAAAATACTAAATTTTACATTTCCTGGAGTGGGAATCGACCCCACAACCTGTCGCGTTTTCAGACGCACGCTTGTGCCTCTGTGCCACGACAGGCGTTAAACATATAAAAATATATTTCAAATTATTGTAACAAAAAAATATTTTATGAAGCTCAATATACTCAATATATGTTAATTTTTAATTAAAAAAATATTTGAAATCAAACATATTTATTTTTGAGGTTATCGAACTATGAAACCGCAGACAGATTTATTTAGCTTCTCCCAACATAAAATACATATAAATATAGACGCACATGAGAAAATGAAAAGAGATAACAAATTCTCAAAGGCTTTAAAGGAGCGCCAGTTAATTTAAATTCTAATTAACGCTAGTGACATTCAGAAGAAAAACCGAAAGTCATATATCACCCAGGTTCGCCATTTTGCTGCATTCATGAATTAGACAGTTTTACGTAACCGAAATATATGAATTATAAAAATAATTAATGACGTCTTAGAATAAAAATAATTTGTTAATATGAATTGAAATAATATATATTTAATACACTTACAGGGTCCAAACATCCGTCAAGTTAAGGCCATTACCTTCTGTATTTTCATGATATTTATATATATTTAAAAAAAAACCAAATTGTCAACAATATTTAAGTTTTACTGTAAGAAACATGGTAATTGGCGGAAGTACCACCATGCTACTTTCAGCACCGAATGATCAGTTTAATCCAATAATATTACGCCGACCTTGATTACATACTTATCGATCAGTGGAAAACGCTCAGTTCTGATTAAGTGATTTCCATATATTGAGTGATTAACGTATCGCCAAGTCCAGGAATAAATAATGGACGTCGGTGAATCCTGAAATCGCATATCATCCCCACTCCCTATTTGAATAATTGTTTAATTCCATTCGCTGCGGCGATGTATTCATGCAGATATATTTTGATTTATTGTCGCGTAACATGAGCCTGACTAATGGGGGATTTTCGATTTTTGCAAACTTTCATTTTTGCGTGATATATACGTCAATTAAAATGTTAATTGCTTAGGTTTTAAAAACGAGATAAAAGAGAAGCAAATTACGTTATGATCCTAATAAAATGGCAATTTGGAGCAGAAAGTGTCAGTAAGTTGCTTCCATGGGCGAAATAAGTAATAAGTCCTATTTAGAAACAGTTTCCAAGTCTCGAGGCTCTTTGCCAATTCATAGCGTCACACAGTAATAGCAAGCCTTGGTAGCAGTAAAAGTCGCAAAGTGCAACGCATAACTCCACTCAGCTATGAATCGTTTAGAGGCTGTGTGAAGGCGCAGAAGTTGAATACACGTCGCTAAATGATAAAAGCCATTTTAAGGACGTAAAATCCTGAAACAAACTTTGTTATATTCAAATTTCACGTTTTATTGCTAATTGTGAACAGAGGGTCGTGAGATTGAATTAAAGACGCTTTCTTAATCTAATATTGGCAGATTTTTTATATGTAGGTATACTATGGTGAATGATGAGGATTTTTATTCAAATGAGTTATTATTGTGCAATTTTTCTACGGTATATCAATATTTCTTTAATTGTCATAAAAAAGCTATTTATAAACTGATTATAAAACGAATTTCTGAAAATGTGTTGATTTTATTATAAAACCAATTTATCATTAAATATCATAAAATTAAATTATCAAGTCTGTTTTCACAAAATATCTTTATCTCTCTATCTGTAAAATAAACAAATATAAAGGTTTTACGATGCACTGTCTTGAATTTTAGAATCAGTCTAATTAAGTAAAATATTTAATTATTTTGGACTCTCCATTTTAATGAAAATTAAAACAAAGAAAAACAAGACACTAACTATATTTATAAAAAAAAAATTGGTACACAGGTACATAATCTGAATAGGAAAGTAGAAATGGTAGAGTGAAAAAAGCTCCAAAAAATAACTTACACTCGAACAAAATATAGTTGTTAGTTAGTAATGTATTTACTAACTTCTAGGGTTGCTGAACTTACAAGATCAAACTCTTAAGGTGCCTTAGCCATAACTCATTGTTGTGTGACGTCTAGATATAAGGGTAATCCTATTTCAAACCTAAGCTCGACGACCCAACACATACAATTAGAACTTCAGACATGTCACTTACTTGAAAACTGAGATGCCATGTATCTTTTCTTACATCTAAAACAATAATAGCCACATTAAAAAACCAACATCTTATTAAAATTTATAAATTTATCCATGTTTCATATTATTAATAACTAGCTTTCCGCGGCTTCGCCCGCGTGAAATTCGGTTATATCGCGCGATATGATAAGGAGTATCCTATAGTCTTTCCCAAGATCTAGACTATTTGTCAAAATTGGTTACGTCGTTTATGTAGTGAAGTTGTAAACAGTTAAACAATCTCACATGATTTTATGTTTGACAATAAGGAACTTCCATACAAACTTTCATCCCCTATTTCAACCCCCTCTATTATTTTTTTCGCGATAAAAAGTATCCTATGTCCTTTCACAAGTTTAGTTCTATCTTCATACCGAATTTCATCAAAATCGGTTCAGTGGTTTAAGCGTGAAAGCGTAACAGACAGACAGACAGACAGACAGACAGAGTTACTTTCGGATTTATAATATTAGTAAGGATTATAGAAAAAAATACATCATAGTTTGAGCTAAACTCAAACATGAACGTAACAATAATGGTGTACCTAAATCATAAAACATCGTTCAAATAAATTTTCGTTTTGATATTATGAAAATTTATTTATATAAATAATACAGAAATACACTTAAAACATAATCGTGCAAATCCAATTTACGATAAGATAAATGAGATAAAAATATTGATAGCAGTTATAATAGAGACGAGGTATTACTAAGAAAGACGTTAAGCCGGGACACAAAGAATAAAGGAATCTCGAGCTGTATCTTTTAAAGATCTCAAGGAGAAAGAAACTTAATAACATTTAATTAGTGTTATAATCGCAGATTGTTCATAACATAAATTTATACAAGCGTTTTTAATTAAGAGCATAGTCGTTTAGCTTTAGAGCACGGGTTTATTCAAGTAGAATTAGTGGAATCTACAATCACATTATAAAGGAACGGACCTCTTTGTTGTATGTATGTATGACTTAGCTAGACATGTAGCGCACACGGTTGGGCGTCACTGAGTAATGAGATATTTGGAAATAAAATTAGAGTGCATTATGCGTATATGTATGGTTGTTTTTAATTATTTTACAGGAATTATTATTATTTAAAATTGAGTCTTGTTATAGGGTTTTTTTAATTCAAAAGTATAAATGTAATTCATAATGATAAAGAAAGTGTTACAATGGCATACACATAACGGTTTTCATCACAAAATAACTGTTTATGAGTATTTAATGTTTCTGTCCATTTTTTCTTGTTGTATTTTTATTATTAGTCTCATTCATGATAATTTTAAATATTAAGTTTATACAGCCTATGTCACCTAAATGCAACATTTTATAAATTATATTTTATATATTACATTCATACAATTAATCATCATTTGGTGAAAGTATATCTATTAATTATTTGTATCTTTAAATCTTAAAGTTTTATGTAATCTTATTATTTAAACCCTACTTTTGGTAAGAAATCATATGATTTTTAAAGTACTCCACATCACTCTTCTAGCCTACCCTTCTTAACTCACAGAAAGCCCTTTATAAGCGCGTCGGATGTGTGTAAGATTAACCCGGATATGCAAAAGATTTATGATAGAGCCAAAATCTTGAACCTTAAAAACAAGTGGGCAAGTTTTGGTGTAAATTCCTAAATAAATTTGAAGTAAATGTTATTATTTGTTAAAATTGTGAAATATTTATTACGATACTATACTATAAATACATAATTGTATAGACTTCGATAACATTTTTAGATAAAAAAATTAATAACAAAAACAAAACTTGCTGATTAAAGTTGAACTTAACGCCTGAAAAGTGTTTCCGATTTGTTTATTCGATTTATTTATATCTGGCGGTGATACATAGCAGCTTATCCCGCATAGCACGGTAATCAAAGAGAACCTAGTGTCAAGACACTACATTCACCGCTTTCTATTCGAGGTGGCGGAACTTAACGCCGCGCTTTTACCGAAACAGAGTGATTTAGTGAGAGTAATTGCAATATAATCATCACCTTGAGTGGAAATCGAACCCACACGCTTGCGTTTACAATCAGACCCCGTCGCACTGCGCCACGACTACCTGTATAATGATAATAAAACAAATATATTCATACATAAACATAGATGTTATTAGTGTCAATTGTTTGCTTTAATTAAACCGTACAAAATAGCTATAGTAATTAGATTACCGCATCCCAAACCAATCGGCTCAAGTATATATTGGAAATCGATTAGGAGGGATTACAAAATGGAACAGATTGTAGTGATAGTTTGTAGCTGTTATCAATAGCATCAACGTTTGAATGGTTTGCTATCTTGATCTTTATTCCTACGCCATATATAATATATAAATGAAAAATTTTTATTACATGGCAATTTCATATGAAAGATATTTTTATCTTAGTTGTAAACTGTTTTCTGACGTATACAGATAAAGATTTTTTTGTATGGTAAATGGGAAGAACTCATACTATTTTGGACGCTATAAAATCAAAATCAAAATATTAATTATACAAATAGGCTATTACAATTTTTTTTAAATTATCCGTAAATTCACTTTTTATGGTTATTTAGATTTTTATTTAAAAATGCTCAATTGAGTTTTTTATTTATTTTATAAATAAAGTAGTCCACTTATCATTATTTTTAAAATAATATATGGTTTTTGATTTATCAACGTATTCACGCCTGGTACGGATAAAATACGGCCTTAAGTATAATACCCTGTACGCAAAATAATTATTTAAAATAAACTACAGTGATTAAGTATTTCAAATACAGTGATGTACCATGATCATTTTGTTTCAATCGCACTAAAAAGGACATAAAAAGGCACAATAAAATACAATGCAAAATAGTAGAGTGACTTTTATATGTCATCAGAAATATATTTGTATCATATGAAACTGTATATTAAAAGAAAGTCTCAATCAATATCTCAAGTGGCTTTCGCCTAATTGCTGACTCAAGAACTAAATGCAAAAGGCAGAAATTCTTTAAGCAATGTGTGTATGAATTGTATATGTCGGCGATATATTGGTATATTGTTGTACAGGATCCATTTTCATAATTAAAATGCAGGCTTATAGGTCTTAGTTCATTTTCAAGATGGCTAAGTTATTTTATTACTTGATTTTATAATATTTATTACAAATATATTCTTTAATATTCAAAAACAACTTGATGCGTTGAATACAGAAATCGAAGAGTGTCAACTAAATAAATCTTAAAGTTTATATACACAGTAACTAGGTGGGGGTTTCGTGAGAAACTTACAAAATAGACCTTAATGACATTTAAAAGGAATGTGAGCTTAACTTACAAGGGCTGTTTTCAAGTGCTTTAGGAATGTTAGCTTATCGACAAAAACTTACAAATATAAATGTTATTTTAAATAGTAAGTGGAGGCTGTCAACTCTATTTTAACTTATGGGAACACAACTAATGCAATACTCATGTTAATATAAATATTTAGAGAAATATTAAGTGGAGAGTTGTCAGCTCATAAAAATGCAATGCAGACGACAATATAAGTGTTACTCTAAACTGCGAACATTTTAAACATTTTACTAACTTAAACTAAAGGAAATACAAATCTTAAATATAATTAACAATTTTAAAATAATAAAATAATTACATATAGAATTGCGCCCATATATACGTTTCTTAAAAGTGGCTGGCTTCAAGTAGCTTAAAGGTTTTACATGTTAATATTTTTTTAGACAAATTCTTACTTATTACAGTAAGGTAGAATTTAAAAAAAATATTGTGTTATTTCCATATACCTGCTTTATAAAAAATATAGTTTCTTACGCTAGGTGTTTGTGCCGCTATGGACAAACTTCGATAAGTTTCTTCGCACTTGTTGCTTAATATTGAACGCAGCTATATCATGATTAGCGTAATCCTTAAAGCACAGCAATGGCCTCTAAGCGTCGTTCTCTCCTTTGAATTTATTGCACCGAGTGTGACGAGATGTCATCTTGTATACATATATCCCTAATTTAACTACCTGTTTGGAAATTATGACTGTCTGGATACTTCAAGATAGTAGGTACTTTGATATACAATAGACTTAACTAATAATTTACATACGACTAAGTCTGCTGTCATCCGAATACATGACAGTAGGTTTAGTTCTGTATTTAATTATAGCCACAGAAGAATGTTAATAATAAAAAAATCCTTTTATTATTTGATTTTCTATTGCTATATATCTCCTATAGGGATAAGGTAAGGCAGCGTTGAGTTCTGCCACTTAACCTACTGAGATACGTCTTTAGTTTACACCCCTAAGAAAGATCCAGTCAGCTGAATCACGGGACCCGATACCCCACTTAGTCTGGTTAGACCTCCCAAGCAAAAATATTTTTCTGTGTAATATTTGAAGTCAAAGTCAAAATATCTTTATTCCATAAAAATGCTTAACATTCACTTGGACATGTCATAAAAGTAGAAAAAAAAAATGCAAAACAAAATAACCAAAAAAAATGTGCAATTTTGACTTGAAAAAAGCCCGTTCAAATGGTTGAGCTCATGAGAAGATACAGGCAAAGAAACTCATGGCCACTCTTTTTAATTGTCAGTATTTGTTACAAATTACAATTAACAATTTTAACTTAGAAATAGAGCAACTCATTTCCAAACATCTTTATCGTGAACATAATCTTTAACAGAGTAATATGCTTTTTGGCAGAGCCTGTGCTTAACCACTTTTTTAAATTTGTTCAGTGATAAATTAACAACGTCGTTTGGAAGTTTGTTATAAAACTGTATATTGAAACATTAAAATAAAAAAAAATAGGTTTATTTCATCTGTAGCGTCGTGAAGTTATGTCAAGTATGTATGAATGATCCTTATAATATTAAGGACAATGAAAACTGTTGTAATAATTTTGACATAAAAAGTTGTCAGAACTATTATGGTATCTGTTCAAATAATAAAATCTAATATCGACGAAAGAAAAATTTTGGCACTACATTATCCGAAACAGTTTGCCAGAAAAGTAAAGTAGCATCAACTCAATAGGTAGGTAATTGAGGACAAATATGTGCGAAACTGAACCGCGTGGTACGATGGCAGCGGGCCAATATCGTCTTGTTGAAGCAACGTAGAGGCCGGGCTTCGCAAACATAATATCCGATTTTCGGCTTTGTCGCGAACGCTCCGCGATCCCACGTGTTTGCATCGAGGTTTGCTTGTACGTAATCATTTTGTTGCACGGAAATTCAACTTAAAGTGCATTATATGGGAGCATTAAAATGTATGAGCTTGTTATCTACAAGCGTAAGTTATTATTATAAGGTAGAGATACATATTATATAGCTTATTGTTTAGGTGGGAGGCAACCGCAGCACATTGGGATATCTGCCTGTATACATGATTGGTTGTGGGTTCGATTTCCACTCGGGGTAAATGATTATATTTAAATTATTTTCATTTCTCCGCTTTAGTAAGACAAACCGCGACGTTGAGTTCCACCACTCGAGACGCTTTGTATCGAATTCGGGGGGAAAGGGGCGAACGGAGTGTCTTGACACTAAATTTACTCGGGAAAAAAACGTGAAGCTACTTTCATTGCTTATATAACTTTTATATTAAAGATATTTGTACGACATTAAGTATTCAGACTTGTTAGCCATAATATCGTCAAATGTGTCAGTAACCGTGTTACAACAATGTAGGTTTCTGTTTGTTTTAATTTTGTTCTGTTTTATATTTCTGTGTGTACATATAAATAATTTTCTCTTCTTTGTTAAGGATTTTGTTAATTATTAACTTGTAATTGCAAAAACTTTTCAAGGATCATCTATTGGGTATGATATTAGGTATGATATTTGAATAAAAACGCCTTAGTAATAAACATCTAAAAATAAAAAAATACTAAATAAGGTAATAATGCAAATAGGCTCTTAAAAATATATAGATTTGCTATTTCATCACGTATTACTTTTCAACAACTTTAACTATTTACGACAGCATATAGTTCTCAGAAGGTAAGTTTTCCAACTTTCCTACAAATAACGTTCATTATACATATGGGACGCTTATTTTCCTAAAGTGTTTGTACATAACATAACATTTCTGTTTTTATTGATTGAAATTTAATAAAATTCGATGAAAAGATATTTGGGATAAATAAAGACTAATATAAATACCATTACAATGATTAATATTACGACTTACATAGATACATAGCTTCATGCTGTATCCCGCATATAGCAGGGTAGGCAGAGGAAACCTAGTCAAGGCACTCCGTTCCCCACTTTCCGCCGAATTGAGACATTGCGTGCTGAGTGACAGAACTCAACGCTGCGCTTTGCCTTTTTACCAAACCCAGGTAATGAAAAATATTACGACTTAAATACAAACAAATTATACTCGTTTTGAATATTGATTGAGGGTTTCCTTCATTTCTACTAAATAAAAATAATTTATAAAATATAAAACCTTAAAGGCTAAAATAATAACTTACTGATATGATGATTCAATTTTATATAAAAATACATTATTTTTTGTTCTACGAATTAAATATACATACATACATATATATATATATATATATATATATATATATATATATATATATATATATATATAACTCCACATCAAGCCCACCTAAGTGGGTTTACAGATAAAGCTAACGTAACAAGTAAATGCTAGGTTAATGCACGCTTACACTAATATAATTAATCTTACACTTTGTTGCACTTCAGTGCAAACAGGGGGAAATAATTTCGCTTTCCATTCCCTTTGTATCAAGGCGAAAATGTTAGTAATTAGTAGACGTCTAACTGTTTCTGACAAAACCATTTCTCTTTAATACTATGAAAGATGAGTTGAGTGATGAATAAAGTTGTATTGACTTCAGGTCTTTGCACTAATTCTTTTTATTTTTTTGACCAGCTTCAAAAAACGGACGAAGTTTTCAATTCGACTGTATTTTTTAATGATACCGCGAAACTTTAATGGGTGTACCAATTTTAATGATAATTTTTTACGTAATATTATTGCTTTTGATGTCGTCCCATTTAAGTTTAGATAAGATTTGACGAATAGTTTTTCCGTTATTTGTAAAATTATACTTTTGCGTGCATTTTACTTCAAGTCAGTTTTCTTTTTTGTGAAAACTAATTATTATTAATTATCAAAACGTGACTTTTGATACTTCATAGCATCCTGACGTGACATTTTTGAACTTTTGACGTGAAAACATTGAAAGGTGTCAGATTCAGTGAACTTTTACATACGATATGCGAAGTTTTTAAATGAATAGAAGTTGGTATACCTTTTGCAGCTTCGCTACAATCTATATTCCTGAAAAATATACACAGATAAAAAATATTTTTGAGTTAACAATTTTTAAGTATTTTTTTTAGTTTCACACTGCATTCCGTATATAGCAGGATAGGCAGAGGGAACCTGAGAACCTAGTGTTAATACATTCAGTTCTCTTTCATCAATTCCGTTCCTCACTTTCCGCCGAATTGAGGCATTGCATGCTGAGTGGCGGAACTTAACGCCGCGCTTTGCCTTGCCAGACCCAGGAAATGAAAACACTTAATATTATTTACATTGCCACGACAGGCGTTAAAATATTTATTACTACATAAATAGATTTTCAAAAAAAAAAAATTATAAATAATAATATTCTTATAATATATAATATATATTCTTCTAATATTATATTACCAAAATTTTATAAATTATAGTATATGTATATTAAGTTAAGGGTATATTAAAAAGAAAACAACATAATTCATGTAATAACTCTTGACATTTCGTAAAACACTTTACTGTTGCTGCGTAGGATGACGAACGTCTGACCTTTTGAAATATAATAGATATAGCCAGAAATTATACTTTAAGCGATACTAGAAAAATAACATCAGTATATTACCATACATAGCTTCACGCTGTATCCTGCATATAGCAGGCTAGGCAGAGGGAACCTAGTGTTAAGACACTCCATTCCCCACTTATATGTATTAACTACTTTATAGTAGTTTATTACCTACTTATATTATTATTTTTCGCCTATAAAGCCGGCGTAAATAAATTTATAAGTGAAAAATGCATATTTTTCAGGGCAGGGCACTTCATTATATCTTGTAAATATTTTGTTTATATTTTCGTTTTTGTTACATGAAAGTAATTTATTTGCGTGATTTTATGATTTATTAATTTGTTCACCCTAGGTAAAGCAACCCTAATACCTACTATGGTTAATAAATTGAAATTGTAAGTAGACTTATCTACCAATTCACGTCTGAAACGAAAATATTGTAGGAAAAATTTTCATATGTAGCGCAAAAAGGCGTTATGTAAATGAACACAATGTTTGTGAACGCAATCGTATAATATGCGCCCATACTATCACATTGCCCAAAAAACGTCATGATTATTTTATTTTAAAGGATACGTATCCATATAAATAATATTTTTACACAAGGGATGGCAGATAAATGGATTATTAGCTAGCTTTTATACGAAAACATCGCTTACCAACCAATTGACTGAATGAGACTGAAAGTAAGGTCCGCAGTGCTATTATTTATCCAAAATATGAAAAGTTTAGGAATAGTATCCAAAAATAATAATATATCAGGTTCATTTTTACTCCAAAGGAATTTGAATATGATGTATGATATGTGTTAGCATTTAGGCAAAGTGATATTTTGCTGCTTTGCTATATTTTGCTGTTTATTTTAATTCTTAAAATATTATATATAGGATTTCTTATTGTGGGGTAAACAGAGAGATTCTAAGTAGATCTAGAAAAAACACTTCGTTTTGCTTTCTAGCTATATAATTATATTGCATGCATTGGTAGAACCCAACATTACATTTTATCAAACTAGACCACTGAAAAGACTTGTGTAGGGAATTGTAACCATTCTTTACTATGAAGTCGAACCTACGAAAGTGACCATTATTTGTATGAAAAATGTGCCAGTAAATATAATAATGTGTCAGTGAATAGGGATAAAGCGTAAAGCTAAAAAAAATTAACGATACTCTTATCTGTGAACTAAAATATCTATTTTGAAATTCAAACAAGAGACAAGCACTTAGAATAGTACACCTTGGTCCAAACAGAAAACCGCAGCTTTCATCTTGCAAGGAATTTCACTTCCGTTAAGTGATTTGAATACTTTGAAGCTTAGAACGCTTTTTACTCTTGAATCTCACAGGGAGACGTGGATTACCCTAAAATCAAACATTCTATAATTATTTGTATAATATTTTGTAATCTATTTTTTAATGTCGCATCTTTGCATGAGACGAAAAGAACTGGTAATATTTTTGTCTTCTGTTTTCTACATAACACCATATTTTTACTAATAAGACCGGGGAAACGAAGATATTTAATAAATTTAACAAAAACACATCCCCTTGTTTGAATCCATAACCGTCAGTTTCAGTCAAACATCGGCGTCTTTGTTTGAAAATGAAATTGTATAGATATAACGTATCCTCTGTGGAAATTAATATATTGAAGTTTAAGGCTAATTCGTTAATTTCCAGATACTAATTGAATTGAATAATGCATTTCTGTCTACAAAGCTGCTAGAATACTGTAGACATTTGTAGGTTACTGTAGATATGTACATTATTCACGTGTTACCGGAATTGTAGTACAAATCTGATTTGTATATAATTTCTAAGAAATATGTACAAGAGAAGAAATTTCTTAGCAATTCACCGTGCGGGTGCCGGGGCCTAAGGAAATGCGTAAAAATTATCAATCTCAATTTCTTTACAAAAATGCATTTATTAAGAATGATGCTCTAGAAAATGTACTTAGTATATGTTGTGTATTTGGCGCAGTAGGAAGGTCTCTGAGTGCAAGTGCGGTGAGCGTGGCTTCGATTCTCACACGGAATGATATTTATATTATTATTATTTCCTCGATGTGGTGCTGACACTCAACACGCAATGTCTCGATTTCAGTAAACTTAGATTCAAGTACCTATAAGGCCTATCCTGCTTTACGGAATAAAGCGTGAATTTAAATCTTTGCTGATTAATTTTACAATATCGTTTTCACTTTACACACAAATGAACGTGGTATTGAATATATTTCCTGGGAATGGAATACAATTCCGATGTAGCACAAATTTCCAGTCACAGATATTCATATTGTATTGACAGAAGTATAAATTAATATTAATGAAGTACTTAACTATTACAAAGAATGTCAAATTATAATCAAACTATCTAAAAACTGTTACGAGTTAAAAGACGTACTCATGTACATTTTTTCTTGTTACTGTTCTACTTATTTAATACGATTTTTCACCTTTGAAATTCTTATTATAAAACTTCTGTGAACTCAATTATTTGAACATTAGTCGATTATATCGACTACAATCGTATCGACTTTTTACCTTATATTGATTAATATGTGATAATAAATATATTTGTATATATTTCTTTTAAATGCAATATTTCTCATATTAAATGCATACAGCTTTAATTAAAAATAAATTATTTTTGAAGTTTAAACATGCATCGATGTCGGTGATACAACGCATTTTGATTTGTCAAAATTAAAGATTCTAAGTGCATATAAGTAATTGCAAACATAAAAAACACACTTCTCTGCTTTTTTTCATTTCAATTTTAAAAATATTTAACAGTTTAAGTTCTCCAATATCTTTTATAAAATGCTGACGCAAAACTCAATTTTCTCGAAAATCGAATTTTGTGACATATCACCTTCATCCATGGACGTCTTCAAGAATGAGTAGAGCGTTGTTAATGTAGAAAATTTTTATAATCGCTTCATCATTACGTCACAGTTACAATATAGAAGTTATCGTGTGTTTAAAGTATTAAATCAACGTGACAACGTGTGACGGTAAATGAGATTGGTTGTAGGTTCGATTCTCATTCAGGGAAGTGATTATATTGATTTATTTTTATTTCTCTAGTAATATAAAGCGCGGCCTTGAGTTATGCCATTCAACACACAATGTCTTAATCCGGACGTAGACCAAAAAACGGAGTGTCTTGACACTAAGTTTTCTCTGTGACTATCTGTTAAAGCGTGAAGCTGTTTTATAATAATAAAATATACTTGTATTAGGCCATTCACTAAAGCCTGGCTTGTTTCGATTTACATAACGCACTCTAAAACTACTGCATGTACGTACATAGGTACCCTTTGAACTTTTAAACGACATGCAAATTTCCAACTAAATCCTAACATTGTATCTAACGACTACTACAATATACATTTTATGCTTAAAAGGTTTATAAGAACGGAGACTGAATGAAAGAAAAAAATATAGATACTATGTATAATTTACCATCGAATTCATAAATTCCAAAAATAAAATCTTAAATAAATTAATTTAAAATTATATGGACTAGCTTCATTAATTAATGGGATTTTACTATTATAGGCATTAAAATAACTACAATTTCAGAATATCATTTTCCTTCGAATTTTGATAATTTACACATGATATGGGAAGGGGTGGGAATCCCTGAAATTTCCCTTAATGAACAAAAATGGTGCTCCCTTCACGCTTTCTATTTTACTTAAAATGGTAACCGTTTATTAAGTTCTAATGTAATATATTATATATATTTAACCGAGTTCAAAAAAAGAGGGAACTTTTCAATTCGACAATTTTTTTCCGCATAAGTTTTTACTGGGTGAACCAATATAACATTTTTTTATATAACAGCTAAAACGCTTCTGATTTAGTCTTATTTATTTAAGTTAAGATATCATGAGTATTTATGAGTTATTCGTAATGCTGTTACATTTTAGTGCATTTTATTTAAAGTAAGTTTTGTTCTTTTTGTTTTTTTTTTCTTAAAATCTTATCTATTTTAATTATATAGGGTTATTGCAGCAGATAGCCTATCCTAGATTCCACGAAATCTACGCTAAGCAAAATGTGAAATTCGAGTATACAACATGTTGAAGCTTCGCTCAATCTATCTTTAGCACAAGTGAAATAACTAAGTTAAGGTCAGTTACAGCCCGAAGCTATATTGTTTACTCGTAGGTATATAGTATAGTACACAATACCATACACTCTCGGTAAATGAATATACGGTTCAAAAGATTTTTTTATATATAACATTACCGTTAAAATTATAATATCTTATTTAAACATGAAGTATCATTTTATACATACCATAATAATTATAAATTTATGTTAAAATATCAAAAAAGATTTATAAAATCTATATTAGATAAAAAAATGTTTCCGCCCGGGATCGAACTGGGGACCTTTCTGCGTTAGTAGATGCATAAACCGCTACACCATTTTTGGAAACTATGAGCTTATTGTTTAAAGTAACATTTAGATTATCCATTGTCTCAATGTTTCGTATAGTTATAAAATAATGTTGTAAAAAGCTTAAAACGTAGATATGAATAGATTATTAATATTTATATTACTAATTTAATTTGCAAATTATTTATTATAATGACTCCTTCCATTCTGCTATACCCTCGTCCGACAGTCTGAGCCATATTATACGAAATATCTTATTTTATTTTCATTTTTTTAACTCACGCTGTAACCCGCATATAGCAGGGTAGGCAGAGGAAACAGAGAACCCAAAGGCAAGATAATTCTACTCTCTTCTTCTTTCAAATACCCCCGTTCCCCACTTTATTTTCTTAAATTTCAAGCTATTTATCTCAGGGTAATTAGAATGTTCCAGTGTTCGTTCACAATTTTTACCTGAAATTGAGAAATTGCATACTGAGTGACGATGGAGAACTCAACGTCGCTCTTTATTTTACCAGAGCGTAGATTTGATAATATTTTAATTATATTTGCCCCTAGTACGGATTGTACCCAAGATCAATCATTTTTACAGTCAAGCGCTGTTCCACTGCGCCATGATAGCCTTAAGACAATTTAATTAAATATTCTATTAATATGCAGACACATTGCGCCATACTACAAACACAAATTTATATTTTGAATATTTACGTATGGATCAATAGGTTTACAGTGACAATATTATACTTTCTTTATTGATTATTCATTTAAATTTGATTCTGTCCTTAATTAATTTCCTTTAGTTTCATAAATACAATATTCATTTTATGAGATAGATAAATAATCAAAATCCATAATCTAGTTATAAGCAATACTACGATATCACAGAAGAAAAAATGAAACAAAAATAAATAATATATATTTTATTATTCATTTCATATTTTTTTTATAACCATTGCTCGTGATATATTTTATTAACCAAAACCAGTAAGAGTTTTTTATAGAGAAATGAAGACGTCTGACCCAAAAGGGATAACTTTTATTGTACATTGTTTTATTATATTTATAACAAGTTAAGCGATATTACCTTTATTGTAGCTTTTAGGTATTTACACTTGAACCTGGGCGTCAAGATAAAATATAAGTTTTCTATTTTTTGTAAAAATATTCATTTTTACACACCGTGTATGTATTTTCATATTATATACTAGCTGTCCCGCGAAGCCCGCGGCTTCGCCCGCGTGGAATTCGGTTATATCGCGCGACATGGTACGTTGTAGCCTATACTCTTTCCCAAGGTCTAGACTACTTGTCAAAATTGGTTAAGTGGTTTAGGTGTAAAATTTGTAAACAGTTGAACAATTTTACATGATTTTATGTATGGAAGTCCCTTATTGTCAAATAAAGGACTTCCATACAAATTTTCATCCCCTACGTCAACCTTTTCTACCCTTTTTTTCGCGATGAAAAGTATCCTATGTCCTTTCCCAAGTTCAGTTCCATCTTCATACCAAATTTCATCAAAATCGGTTCAGTAGTTTAGACGAGAAAGCGTAACAGACAGACAGACAGACAGAGTTACTTTCGCATTTATGATATTAAGTAAGGATTTATACTGAATATGTGTTTGAAATGTCAATATGTGGTATTTAATTTTCTTGGACATAATATGAGTTAACGTATTTAGTCAGCGATCTGAAGAGATTTATCAAATTTAGCTTTCAACTAAATTTATATTTAATGAAGAAAAAGTGAATCACGAAGTAAATTCATTTACTGTTCTGGTCATATCTTGTAACCTTTTCTATAGCAAGGATTACTGTGTAGATACATCGCCTATATTACAAAACTAGCTCACCCGGTGAACTTCGTACCATCACATTTTTTTGCCGTCGATAGTGAGATTTTTAAATATTTACTATATTTTTTTTAAATATTTTTTCATTCACCTTCTCCTGCTAATATTTAACACATAAAAAGAAAATTTATCCATTTTCGTGCAATTGTTTGGTGATTCCGGTGATTCATTTTTGTTTATATAGACTATGGCCTTATTTCATCTTCAATGCAGCCAAATATATATCCCGAAAGTGTAAATTACGTAATGTAGGCTTTGTCAGCGGGTCATTTATCAAAACATCTAAGAAAGCACCGAAAGACAAATGGTTGCGTCGGTATCAGTCAGACGTACTAATACTAACATTTTCACCTTGGCACAAAGGGAATGGAAAACTAAATTGCTTCCCACAGCGAGCTTTATAATTGCTGTAAATTGTAATGGCGTACTTACGTTTCAAATTGCTTAGATTAAATAGAGAATGTTCTCATTTCAATTTTAATATTTATGTTTGGTTACTTTATTATATTGTATTCATGCATTCGACAATTGTGGTATTTTTATTCATTACAGCTTCATGCCTTATTCCGCTTAGAAGATCTAGGCTCAGACAAGACCTAGCTAACCATTTTTCGCCTGACATTGCGCTTTAGGTAGTGGATTGCGCATTAGATAGCTGCCCTTTGTGTTGCTAGAGTAAAAAAAATTAAAATAATTTAAATACAATAATTCCCCCGAGTGGAAATCAAACTCATACCAATCGCTTTTACAGTCGCAATTTTATTCATTTAACGGTAATGAAACATAAAAAAATCTTTTGAACCGTATATTCATTTACCTGGATTGTATGGTATTGTGTACTATACTATACCTACGAGTAAACAATATAGCTTCGGGCTGTATCTGGACTTAACTTAGTTATTTCACTTGTGCTAAAGATAAATTGAACGAAGTTTCATCGTCTTGTATACTCAAATTTTACATTTTGCTTCGCGTAGGTTTCATAGACACTAGGATAGGCTATCTGCTACAATACCCCTATATAAATAAAATAATTAAGATTTTAATAAAAAATCAAAAGTAACTTTAAATAAAACGCACTAAAAAGTACTCTACACTCTAAAATAGTACACTAAACTCTAAAATACTCATGAGATCTTAACTTAATTCAATCAGAAGCAGTCTAACATATAAAAAAATCGAAATTGAAAAGTTCCTCCTTTTTTTGAGCCTTTTTATTTTTAAAATATATATATATATATATATATATAAACATATATATAAACATAAGTAAGGTCTATATAAATAAAAATGAATCACCGAAATGTTTGCACGCGCATAACTCCCAAACAACTGCACCAAAATGGATAAATCTTCTCTTTTAACGTGTTAAATATTATGAGGAATGGGTGTATGAAAAAATATTTAAAAAATATCGCAAATATTTAAAAATATCAGTATCGACGGCAAAAAAATATGACGGTATGAAGTTCACCGGGTCAGCTAATTATGTAATATAGGCGATGTACACACTAATCCTTGCTATATAAAGAGGTTACATACATATGACCAGAACAGCAAATGAATTTACTTCGCGATTCACTTTTTCTTAATTAAATATTAACTCAATTTTCTAAATTATTATTTTATAATTTTAGTTGAAAGCTAAATTTGATTAATATCTTCAGATTGCTCATATTATATCATATGAAAATATATATCATTATAATATATGTGTAAAAATGAATATTTTTTCAAAAATAGAACAGACTTATACTTTATCTTGACACCCAGGCTCAAGTGTAAATACCTAAAAGCTATAACAAAGGTAATATCGCTTAAGTTGTTATAAATATAATAAAACAATGTCCAATAAAAGTTATCTCTTTAGGGTCAGACGTCTTCATTTTCTCAATAAAAAACTTACTAGTTTTGGTTTGGTTTTTGGTTAATAAAATATATCACGAGCAATGGTTGTAAAAATAATAATATGAAATGAATAATAAAATATATATATATATAATATATAATAAATAGGTTTTTGAAGGGTCGGCAACGCGTGTGATAAGTGATGCCCCTGGTGTTGCAAGCGTCCATAGGCCACGGTAACCACTTACCATCAGGTGGGCCGTGTGCCTTGTTGCCACCGTCGTGGTATAAAAAAAAAAAAATATATTATTTTAATGTTTTAGATTTTTCATTTATGATATATCTGTGATATCGTAATATCGTTCTTAACTAGATTATGGATTTTGATTATATCTCTATCTTGTAAAAAAGAATTATAAACCTAAAGGAATTTAAAAAAAAAAACAATAAAATTTGATTATGACTGTGAACGTATCATCGTATCGTAGATCAATGATCTAAATATACAAAATTTAAATTTGTGTATATAGTATGGCGCAGTGTGTCTGCATATTAATAGAATCTTCAATTAAATTATCTTAAGGCGATTGTGGCGCAGTGGGACATCGCCAGACTGTAAATACGATTGATCTTGGGTTCGGACTCTACTTGAGGCAATTATTATATTTAATTTATTTTTAATGCTCCACTCTAGTAAAACAAAAAGCGACGTTAAGTTCTACGGCTTAGTACACAATTTCAGACGAAAAGTGGAGAACGGAGTGTCATGACACTAGGTAGGAACATTCTGATTACCCTGAGGAAAAAAGCGTGAAGCTAAAAAAAAGAATGTTTACATGGCATAGTTGCTTAGAATGTCGGACTAGGGTGAAGCAGAATGATATTCTTATAACTAATTCACTAATTAAATTAACAGTATAAATATTAATTATTTGTTGATATCTACATTTTAAGCTTTACGCAACATTTTTTTATGGAAAAACTAAATGTTACTTTGAACATTTTAGTCATAGTTTCCGTGGTGTAGCGGTTATCACATCTGCCTAACACGCAGAAGGTCCCCGGTTCGATCCCGGGCGGAAACATATTTTTTATCGATCTTTTATCTTTTTTTAAATTTTCTCATAAGATTAATTTTATTATATTTTATTGGTATTTCTTGTTTTAATTAATATATTATAAATTTATGTTACATAATTATATAATACGTATCTGTTTGCCAGTCGTTTGAGCAATATCTCGTGGCACAACGCGTTGCTCGACTAAGTTGAATATTAATGTGTTATAGCTGCAACTAATCAGAGGAGATGTTTCGGTGGTCGCATGAAGTAGGTAGCTATTAGTGCTTAAATCTAAATGATATAAGTGTTGCCATCTGTAATTAAAGAGAATACAAATCACTTCTATTCAGAAATGCTCTTTTCGTTTAAAAATACATGTAACAAAATCAACAGAATATTTTTTATCAGCTTCATGGATTTTTTCATTAAATGGGGTAGTCAAAGAAAACCTAGTGTCCGGACCCTCTGTTCTCTATTTTTCGCCTGAAATGAAGATTTAGTGAAATCAACGCCGCACTTTAACTTACCAGAGCTGGGAATTGTAGATACATAGCTTCACGCTGTATCCCGCATATAGCGGGGTAAGCAGAGGGAACCTAGTGTTAAGACACTCCGTTCCCCATTCCATAATTTTAATATAAATATTTCACCTAGGGGTGACCGAACACACAAGCAATTGTGTTTACAGTTAGAACGCTGTTCCACTGTGCCATGATGGTATCTTAGTATAATTTTAAAGATACTCGATATGTCACTTACAATCGTACTCAGAAACGACAATTTACACTTGACCGACATTAAACAAAAGAAAGAAATAAATTCGAAAAATAAATCACATGGCACAGATAAAACAAAATAACGTTAAATAAACTTGAAATATATCAATATAATCTGTGGAGATAATTAAAAAATATATCATTGGTCTGATTAATTATCTGCCTTGTGAATTACGGTAGATGAAACGCATTATTATTCTAGTGTTGGCGTGCTACTGAAACCAGGTCACAAGATGCTTCACTTCAGCATAACCGATTAATTGCTGAATATATAAATGACAAGTCCTATTGATTCTCTTGCTTAGAAACTGTTTTTGTTATTGTTTTTATTAAATATATATATTTTTGTTTGTTCGTACGCGTATATTTTGTTGTACGGTTGTTTATTTAAAAAATTGAGTTAAGACGTGTTAATCTTGATTTTAACCCTTATATATTCAAGAAGCTTAAATTGACTTTTTAAATTGATGTTTAATTTAAAGTTCTTAAGGTTTTTATAAAACTAAATGAAGAAAATGTGAAAAATCTCTTTAAAAATAGTATAGTACTTCTAGAATAAAAAAAGTATACTAGTTTTAGTATGCCTTAATTCAATCTTTCAACATTTGGCATCTTGTCTTCAATACGTTATCTATTATTTGTAAGACAGTTTTAAATCTAATGACAGTAATCAAGTTGGCTAGAGCATCTGGATTTGTCGAAATCGAGACGTTATAAATCTTCATCTCTTAAAATAGGTATGTACGTAATACATATAATATTAGGGTGTTTATTACAGATTCAATATATAATCTATCATTAATTTTGAAAATTATTTGAAAGTGCTCAAAATTGCTAGTAATTTATCATAATGTTAATTCGTATGTTAGTTGAGGCCATCCGAGCGTAAACATGACGGTTGCGAATTCTTTGCCCACGCGGATAGATATAATTTATTTAAATAATTTTGAGATACCCACCCTAATAAGACAAAGCGTGACGTTGAGTTCCTCCATTCCACACACATACAATGCCATAACTACGGGCGAAAAGCGGAGAAACGAGTGTTTTACGTACAAACAAAAAAAAAGTGGCTTGTCGTGGCGCAGAGGAACAAGCGTGGGACTGTAAACGTGACCGGTTGTAGGTTCGATTCCTAGGCCAGGAAATGAAAATATTAAATAATATTCAGTATTTTCGTTTCCTTGCTCTGGTAACAAGGCAAAGCGTGGCGTTGAGTTCCGCCACTCAGCACGTAATGCCTCAATTCGGCGGAAACGAAAATGTTAAAAGAGAACGGAATGTCTTAACACTAGGTTCTCTGATTCTCTCTACCTACCCTGCTACGCACGGGATACAGCGTGAAGCTAAAAAAAAGAGTGTTTTAACACTTATTATCTCTAGATGTACACATTACATATTAATCTATTTTTAGGTTTCATCTTAGAGTTGCATTGTGCTGAATACATGTACGGAAGGTAATTAGCTGTATAATTTTACCTATAGCCTTAGAAGATTAACTCATCTAAGGTTTCTCTGTACACTACTAGGTCACAAGATGCTGCTCTAACGTTACAGCTACTAATCACTGTCTGTAATAGCTCTTTCATGTAAATTACGCATATTATATTTTCCATACATTTTAAACTACACTTTAAATTTATATCTGTTTTTATAATATTTTAATAAGTTTTTTTTCATCTTCCTGTTTTTTTTTTCACTTTTAAGGTTATACAAAAATACACCTAGAGTTAAGAGTGACTCCGAAATTGAGACATTATATGTTGATTATCGGAACTCAACGCCGTCATTTATCAAGCCAGAGCGGAGAACTGAAAATAATTCAAGGATCATTCCCCGAGCGGTGATCAAACATCATGTTTACAGCCGGACACTATTCTATTGCGCCACATGCCACAACATGTAATCATATTTAATTTTAACTGAAATTCTCTTTTTCATTCTCACATATAAGGACACTTACATTTAGTTGAGAAAATAATACTAATATTGAAGAAATTATTTTTTTAGCTTTCGCTGTATCCCGCATATAGCAGGAAAGGCAGAGGGAACCCGAGAACCTAGTGTTAAGACACTCCGTTCCCCACTTTCCGCCAAATTGAGGCATCGTGCTGAGTGGGGGACCTCAACACCGCGCTTTGCCTTGTTACCAAACCCAGGAAATGAAAATTCTAATTTTTACATTTCCTGGAGTGGAATACCTAAAATTTAATATTTTCATTTCTTGGGTTTGGTAACAAGGCAAAGCGCGGCGTTGAGTTCCGCCACTCAACACGCAATGCCTCAATTTGGCGGAAAGTGGGGAACGGAAATGTTGAAAGAGAATGGAGTGTCTTAACACTAGGTTCTCTGGTTCCCTCTGCGGTTCCTATGCGGGATACAGCGTGAAGTTACAAAAATAAAAGACAAAATTATATATAACAAATATTTTAAGCGATGATATTATTATAATGATTATATTATATTGTTTCAAATATAAATCTCGATATCCATACTTCTCATGCAAAATTTAATAGGATTTTGTTAATGAACCAAAGATATTCCAATGTAAATTATACACAGAAGGCTTTGGTGGAATTAATACTTGTTGTTCGCGGACTTTAGCTACTTATAGGTATATCAAAACATGTTCTAATAATAGAAGTAAAACTACGCTCCATTGAGCGCTACGCTTTATTGATTTTATTTATATTAAATTAAAATAACTATACATACTACAATAATAAAATATTTTATATGTATGCATATTTCAAACATGCATACATGTCGTGGCGCAGGGGCACAAACGTGCGACTGTAACGAGTTGGCTGTGGGAGTCCTGATTCCCACTCCTGGAAATGGAATTTTTCATTTCCTGGAGTGGGAGTCGAACCCACAATTCTTTCTCTATTGCTCTCTCAAAAGAGGAGCAATAGAAAAGGTAGAGTCTTATAGCCGATACTGCAGGATATCTTCTGTTTATTATAATAAAAAATATATATAATGTACATAATGGGAGATCGTGTCTTTACACTGTAGCATGACCCTTGATACACCGCGTAGCAGGGTAGGCATATCCACCCGGCTAGTCGGAAGTCGAGTCTATTTTTTTATGAATGATAGGTTGAACGTTTGACCGCATCAATGTCTGATGGAAAGCATTAATGCGGTTTCTTACGATGATGCATGTTTGCCTGGAAGAGTTCTTTCTAGGCAGACTCTTGATTTGAAGACCCCCAAATTGTATAATTTAACTGAAAACAGTAGCCGGCAATGAGTTCCATAGTTTCGCTGTGCGAATAAAGAATGTAGACTCAAACCGCTTTGTCCGTACATAAGGAATATCCACCATGTACGGATGGTGAGGCTGTTTTCCTTGAAGTACGGTAGTGAAATGGGGCAGGGAGAATTATGTTATGCAATTCCGAGGCACTTTCCCCATTTTACCATTGCTTATTATAATACTAGCTGTACCCGGCGCGCGTTGCTACGCCAACAACTAAAATACATATATATATATACCAATTTTCATAATAACTGGTACTGTAGTTTTTGAGTTCATCGATGACATATAGACAATATTCATTTTTATATATTCCTCTGTGTAAAAATATATGGTCATACTGATTATCATGACAATCAGTTGAGCGGGGCAGAAGTTGCTATTCTGCAGCTCCACCTGGTGGCGAGTGGCATTAATGAGCTACCTACTCCGTGAAAAAGTACATATGTGTATATATATATACCAATTTTACATAATAATTGGTACAGTAGTTTTTGAGCTCATTGATGCAGACAAACATTCAGTTTTATATATTCAGTGTAACAATAATCACTGTACAATATGTGCTGCGTATGTTCACCGGGGATAGATTATAAATACACCAAAAAATAACATTTTGTACAATAAAAAAAATCCACGTAAATATTTATTTAAACAGCACACGAAATATGTAACATTCCTAAAACATAATAACATGATTCAACTTAAGAAGCTTATACGAAGTTCATATAAAGAAATGGATATTTTCTTTTCCGTGGAAATGAAAGAAATTAATGTGGCCACGAGAAAAGTGACCGTAATATGAAGAGATGTCCTGTCATTTCTCTACACGTCTATATTAATGACATTATACGATGGAACAAAGATCAGGGGTCGCAAAATGATATAGTGTTCATTATCATTTTTGCTTTTATCTATTATTTCCGTATTAGGTAATGAAACATGTTTGTAATGAAACTAATCATAATTTTGATAATTTTGCCCTAATTTATGTTGAGAAGATTTTTTGACTATAATCTATATAAAGAACCGCATTCTTATAAAATAATATCTATACTTTGTTTATATATGATATGATTTTAAAAGAAGTGTAACATCTTAGCTTAGGTAGGCAGGGAATTCCTGACAATCTAGTGTTAAGACACTCTGTTCTCCTAAGACTTCTGTTCCCCACTTCCCACCGTATTGAGGAACTCAACGTCGCACTTCGCCTAATTACCAAAGCGAGGAAATGAAAATACTAAATAATAATTATGAGGACCCACCGGATGGCATGCATGAAGAGGTTAATGACTGTGGACGAAGCGAAAGAGGCATGCAGGGACCGTAGCGTTTGGCGCTCCGTTCTCTCTGTCTACCCCGCTAGGGATAAAGCGTGAAGTTAAGTAGGTAGGTAATTGTTATAAATATTTAATATTCTCATTCTCTCAATTGGGAATCGATCACACCACCTGTCGCCATTACAGTCGCACGCTTGTACTTCTGTGCCATAACTTTCCTCAAAATTATATCAATATGTAAATATTATTTAAATAGTACAATATTAATAATAATTTTCATACATTTACTAACTCAGAAGTACAATAAGCTCGTGTAATATCATTTTAAAATACTTTTTAATACATAATTTCAATAGTTTGTTTAAGTTAGTAAAAGGTTGGTGTAGTTATAACTTTTGACCTTTAAATGAAGCGCCTAGAGGACGTACAATATTTGCACAATTAATTTCTCTGCTTCTTACTGTTTGAGTTTCAGTTTCATTACTGCTATTGAACTATGTTTATTTTATATATTATTAAAATATTTTTTTAAAAAGATGTTAAACGCCTGTCGTGGCGCAGAGGTACAAGCGTGGGACTGTAAACGCGACCGGTTGTGGGTTCGATTCCCTCTCTAGGAAATGCAAATGCTTAGTATTTTAATTTCCTAGGTTTGGTAACAAGGCAAAGCGCAGTGTTGAGTTCCACCACTTAGCACGCAATGCCTCAATTCCGCGGAAAGTGGGGAACGGAGTGTCATAACACTAGGTTCTCAGGTTTCCTCTGCCTTCTCTGCTATGTGCGGGACACAGCGTGAAGTTAAACAAAATAAATGTTAAACATAGTGTCTCTATACGCCGTTCGTGCTTTGTTAGTAAGATATCTGTAAATTATTTATATGAAAAAATGTTAATTACACCATTGTAAAAGAAAAACAAATAACAAATATATGGTTTTTTTGAAATTAACTTAATCATTGTATTTTTTTATTAAAGATTTCTGTTAACATCATAAATTTCCATTTTTTAAATAAATTTATAAGCTTAACAAAATTAAGGAAATGAACAATGTTTATTATACAGATTTATGGAGACACTTCCTTTGACGAAAGGTCGTTATTATTATAATTTCATTTATATTGCACGCCCAAAGCAAAGTAAACCTAAGATATTAATATCCCAATATGAAACCGAGAACTTTCCCTCATTCAATTTCGGGCGTAACTTATTTCGTATAGTTTTTTCGGAACAAATCGAAGTCTTTGTGTCATACGAAACCATTCATCTTCATCAGACAACACAAATGGATTATATCATGCTTATAATATATGTATGTAGGTAGATATGTATGTATATCACTCTGACATCATCGCTATGAATTTGCTGATGAAGCGCCGCGCCCTCTTAATTACAATTTACAGGCGGTAGCACGCGTGTAATTATAAAATTACGTAATAATAAAGGTTAATAAAATGTTATATTACTTTTTATATTTCAAATTTGACTTATTTTACAGAAATCATAAAATTCGATACAAATATGAATACTGTGGGTGAAATATGATTATAGTGAACACTGAAACAATGAAAAATTTAACTTTCGTATAGGTACGTCTCTTTGGCGATACTTTCCTATTTAGTTACTCTTCTTACTTGAGTGAGAAAACACTAATATTTTAAATATTAGAAGTCGACCTTAAGTGAGAATCAAACGTGCAACAATCGCTTAAAGTCAGGCTTGTATCCACTGCGCCTCGAAGGCGTCAATATTTTAATATCACCAGTTACGGAAAATTACAATATTCTGTTAACAATCAGCTCAAAGAGATTCTAATGCAAATCAGTCACTGTAAAAGCCGTACTGATGAAATGCATATTGATTTTCATTTAGTGTCGACTGCAAAGTAAATTATACTCGCATTGTTCTATGTTCAATATTTAGTGTTAATAAAGGCTTATTCGAAACGATTAATATATTTCAATTGAGCAATAGTGGGACAATAAAATATGCTAAAAAGTGAAGAGCCCTTTAATAATATTATATTTATATTTTTTTTTATTTTTAACTTCACGCTGTATCCCGCATATAGCGGGGTAGGCAAATGAAACCTGAGAAACTAGTGTTAAGACACTTTGTTCTCTTTCAACAATTACGTTCCCCACTTTCAGCCGGATTTAGGTATTGCGCGCTGGGTCGCGGAACTCAACGCCGCTCTTTGCCGCGTTACCAGGAAATGAAAATACTAAATATTATTTCAAATTTTCATTTCCCGGAGTGGAAATCGAACCCACAATCTGTCACGTTAACAGTCGCATGCTTGTGCCTCTCCACGACAGGCGTTGTTTTTTTATTTTAATGGAAGTTTAATTATTTAAAGTATGCCATCGTAACACAGTAGAAAAGTGTCTGATTGTAACCTCGATTGGTCATAGATTCGATTTCCGCTCGGAATAATTACATTTAAATTGTTTTCATTTTTCGCCTCTGATAAAACAAAACGTGAGCTTGAATTCCGCCACCAGAGAAGCAATGTCAATTTCGACGGGAAAGTGGAGAGTGGAATGCCTTGGAGTTAACTTGTCTACATCTACCGTACTATCTAAAAAAATCGGAGTAACAAAGGTTTAAAACACCAGTTAGGAGACTTTTTTATATGGAAATAGTATTTTCCATTTTATGAGAATAAAAGTTAAAGAACAATTTAATAAAAACATTTACTAAATTTCTTGCTAAACAAAGGAACAAAGCACTTTTTTTCGTTTAATAACTTTCTTTGTTTGTGAATTTCGTCTAGTATCATGCAAATATTGTACCTATTCAAATGTACTTACACTAATAATATTTTCTATATTCGCAAGTCAGCACCATTAGAACAATATAATTCAATACCATTTTTCTTATAATAACAGAAATTGTATCAAACACGCTACGCATAAATATCAAGTTAGTTTACTTTTTCATCCATTGTATGTACATATGTGACTTTTTTCAGCTTCAAGCTATTTAGACGTAGAAAGGTAGGCAGAGTGAACCTAGTGTAAAGACATTCCGTTTCCGTTTTCTGCTCGAATTGAAGCGGAACCCAATACCGCGCTTTGCTTATCAAAATTAAAATAATTTAAGTGAGACAAAAACCCAAAACCAATTGCGTTTAAAGTCAAGCATGTATCCCACTATCCTACTGCATCACGATAGCCTCTCGATATAATTATCAAGAAAATATCTACATACATACATACAAAGCTGTATCCCACACATAGCAGGGTAGGCTGAGGGAACCTAGTTTTGAGAAACTCCGTTGCCCACTTTCCGCCGAATTAAAGCATTGCGTGCTGAGTGGCGGAACTCAACGTCGCGCTTAGCCAAGCCCAGGAGATGAAAAATTCTATTTCCTGGAGTGGGAATCGAACTCACGACCTATCGTGTTTACACGCTTGTGCTGTAACGCTGTTTAAAAATAAAATGAAAATGTAGTTACATCAAAAGTCAAAAATTATTGTATTTTTTATATGTATATTTATTATCAATTTTATTAAACCTGCTCAATTATTTTCCACATGACAAGGTTGGCGGGTAGAGAATGCTTTTTAGAGTTAAGTCCGCCTTTTGTGCTTTTATATAAAATATTGTGTGCAATAAAGGATACATACATGCATAGCTTCACACTTTCCGCCCAATTGAGGCATTGCGTGCTGAGTGGCGGAACTCAACGTCGCGCTTGCGTTGTTACCAAACCAGGAAATAGAAAATTCATTTCTGGGTAGAATCAGACCCGCAACCTGTCGCGTATACAATCGCACGCTTGCGCGCCTCTGCGCCACGACAGACGTTAATAAAGGATAAATAAATAAAATTAAGATTCGCACATATTATACGAGTTGTAACTCGCAAAGTTTACCCGTTTGCAATCTCTGTGGGTTCAATGAAAATCTATTACATTCCATAATATACCTATTATGAAGTAGATTTAACTAAACTTAAATGAGTGAGAATCCAGTTTAATATCAGGAGTAGGTTGCAAGGGGAGTCATTAAAAGTTTCAAACTAACTGCAATATCGGAACGTTATGACAAGACATTTATGAGATTCACGATTTTATATATTAGAACGCCATCTTAAAAGAACAAGGCTAAAAATTATTTAAAAAACATTCAATGCCTGTAAAATAAAGTTAAAAAAATATTAACTCATAAACTACATAAGTAAAATTAATTTGTTAACTAAAACTTTTTAATATTAATATAAAAGTTGAAATGTAAAAGTTTAATATTTTTATTTCCTGGGTTTGGTAACAAGACAAAGCGCGGCGTTGAGTTCCGCCACTCAGCACACAATGCGTCAATTCGGCGGAAAGTGGGGAACGGACCTAACATTTCACTATTCCATATAGACATTTAACACTAGGATCCCGGATTATCGGATTCCCTATGCCTACCCTGCTATACGCGGGCCACAGCGTGAAGCTAAAAAAAATACATTGATTAAAATAAATAAGTATCTATTAGATATGTACAAGGACTACACATTCAGAATTAGTTGTCAGAATTTTAGCTTACCTTCCTCCAAAGTAACAGAGAAATAATAATATTTCTAATAAAGAAGAAAACCAATATTATATTCAGTTCCAAAGATAAAATAATTGCGTAAAGTTTCGGGGAAATATGGAGCGGGTTTATGGCGCGATAGCATTCATCATCGTCAAACATTCGGGAATTCCGTCTAATTACATTATTTCTGTATATATACCTACCTGATGTCATCGCGGTACATTTGCTGATCAAGGGATGGGCCTAGTTCCTGTATTTTGGAAGAATTGAATAAATGTGCTTAGGTATGTTTTAAGTATAATGGTTTTTTTTAACTTAAAATAATACATGAATTACTTGGTTTGTCATAATAAGATTTTTATAATAATGGTAACTTTAGTTAGAATGTTTATTGAAAAATCCGAATAAGAAATAAACTTAGCTGCTTTCTACTCGAAAAACAATAAGAAACAAGAAAATATCAACAATTTTACAAAAGAATAGAGCGGAAAAGGATACGGACGACTAGTCTGTAGAGTGTTTAACTCACTAATAAAAAAATTTAACTCCTTATTGGTGCCGTTAAGTTCCCAACACGCAATATTTCGAATTTGGATGGAAAGAGTCGATGTCTTCTCTGCCTACCATGCTGTGCGGCAAAAATCGTGAAGCTGCATTTTTAAATTACATTTTTAACCCCGCTTATTATTAACTAAAATAATGTTAGGTTCAAATATTAGTGGTTTTTGTGTAATTGTACACGTTTTATAAAGTATTTGTAATTTGTATGAGAAATAAAGATGACTTATCTACTTCCTTTTATATTAAAAACACACACAATTAAAAAGTATTATATATTCATATCATCCCACTCTTCTTTTCATGATGCTTGAACGTGAAAACCATAAACATAACAAGTTAGTCGGTGAAAATTTAAAAACGCTCACAAATATAAATTTTAATTTAGTCTTGCGTGCACTCTGATAAATTGCTTTCTATTCTAAAAGGTATTTTTATGAAGCACCGTTTAGTGGCCTATTTACCCAGCGGGAGCAGCCAACCAGACGTTATTCCACTCATTCTGAGTTTCGGCATTCGTTAATCTTCATTATACTCGACCAATATTGTACCCATTCTAATTTAATACCCTAAATTCGTACCACTAATGAAATTGTTTGAACACATGAAATTTCAAATTAATCAAGTTGTTTTTTCTGTTTTTAATCATATTCAGCATTATGCAATTTTCACTATGAGAATAGCAAGTACCCTCTATGCTCATATATGACTATATTTTCGGATATACACTTTACTAAGTGAAATCGATTATCTTACTTTATTCAACCTGATGTAAAATTATATTATATTTCAAGCATTTAATTTCTTCTTCTAAGATTTAAAATGAAAGCCATATCTATAAATTTTTAAAATTTTTAGCTTAGCAGGGTACAAAGAGAACCTAATTTCTAGACACTCCATTCTCCTTTTTCCACCGGATTCATATACCTTTGTTATCTATATATAAATACGTGAAGCAAAAAGGTTGTACCCCTTTTTACAAAAATTACGCAGAAGAGGCAGCAGAGGAGCATGAAATTTGGCACAATTATAGTTTATATAGAAAAGGAGTGCTGAATGCTAACATTTTTTTTAAAATAATGCATAAAAAGTATATTAAATTAACAAAATAAATGTTACACACACTACCATGGTTTGACGTCTACGTTTATATAAAATGACATATACATTGCTAAAGACAACGCGTTGTTAATGCGTCACGGAGACACTAATATATATAAATCACTTTAGAATATTACTTCTAAACTTCTCTCTGACTACCCCGCTAGGTATAAAGCGTGAAGTTAAGTTAGTAAGTAAGTAAATATTGAGTGTTTCTAAGTACACTCCCTTTCATTTGTGATTTCTTAACGCTACTTTCTTATGACATTTTTTTCACGTGAAAAAATACGTTCTAGTCCTCTAATTTATTTCATCCCCCGATAGTACGTCATACTTCTGTTTTTCTGTAAACACATCTGTAAATAGCGGTATTTAATACTAGATAATCTAAATGGATTCGAAATTTGATCATATTCCGAAAATTTTAGCTATGTTGTTGTTTGGAATATTTTAACATGCATTAACCTAATCTTGCTGAGTAGGCTGAGAGATTATAGTGATTACATTATATGTTGTTTCCTACTAATTATAATTAATTCTATATTTTAATTAGATTTTATTAATATGAAAACGATATTTTATTTACATCACCTATACTTTCGAAAATAAACGAAATGCTAAGTAAGTACAAACTTAAAAAAATAAGTTACATCACAAAATGTTTATACCATTATATATGTACGTAAAAGGCCCCTGAAGATGAACTTTTCATAACTAAATAAACTCGGTGTTAATCAATTACTCAATCCTACTTATATGTATAACAAATACAAAAGTTTATAAGGATAGATGTATGTTTGTTACCCTTTCACGTTAAAACTACTGAACGATCTAGGTAAAATTTTAGAATAATATCATCAGAATAACACAAAGGATTTATAAAGATTTTATATCATTTGGCCATATTATAACGACAATTGTCTAGTACATTATTAAATATTCTTACTGATAGATTAACCAGGGCCTATCCATGACCGTAGCGGTCAACACAGCAAAATTTTTAAAACATCAGATCCAAAAAATATATTTTCATGACCCAATTATACGCGATATACGAATAAAATATTGTTAACAATTCAACGTTTCGCAATTACCAAAAAGCTTCCTAGTTAACAGTTGCCGTTTTTGATATAAAAATACAAGAAATATAAGTCCAAAATTATTTCAAACAACGGCTACGTACAAAACGATATTTTATAGGTAGTAAACAAGTCACGAAACACCAGAACTTTCGTTTCTTTGAAGAGAAAGACAAATGCATTTAATTAAAACGAATTGCGGTCGGTCACAAATACAAAGTGGCAATTTTTCAATGTTTTTCTCACTATAAGTCATGCTTGTTTACTGGTTCTGTGTTTGCAGATTTATAAATTTCATCGTGAATGCACCTGAATGCAAGGAATGGTGTTGACAAAGCAAAAAGCTGAAGCATATTTCAAAATAAAAAAGTTTGAATCAAGTTTAAAAGAAAAACATATTCATAGTCATATTCATAACTTCATTAATACGTATATATGTCAACCGTTCTATTGTTTGAGTATATTTTTTAGCTTCATGCTGTATCCTGCATATAACAGGGTAGGCAGAAGGAACCCAGACTGAGAACCCAGTGTTAAGACACTCCGTTCTCTTTCAACAATTCCGTTTCCCCATTTTCCGCAGCATTGACGTATTGAGTGGCGGAACTCGCCGCCGCGCTTCGCCTTGTTACCAAACCCATGACATGAATATACTAAATGTTATTTAATATTTTTATTTCCTGTGGGAATCGAACCCATGCCTCTGCGCCACAACAGTATTTTTAAATACTTCACTTTATAAATATTCTACACAGAATACTATCTATCATTTTTCTTAACAAGCAAGTTATCTCGAGTTTATTTATAGCGCACACTTTTTTTGGGAAAATGTGCGAATTTTAATTAAAAATTACACTAATTAGGGTAAGGCTTAATGAAAAGGCTTTCAAATTTTCTCACAATACTAGAAGTGGAAAAAAGCAATAACATTTTTTATAGTAATTATTATAAA
Organism: Philaethria dido; assembly: GCA_033558755.1. Lineage (NCBI taxonomy): Eukaryota > Metazoa > Arthropoda > Insecta > Lepidoptera > Nymphalidae > Philaethria > Philaethria dido. The sequence continues at coordinate 234,552 of JAKGSA010000366.1, read as the reverse complement.
TAAACAATTTTTACCCAACTGTCAGAGGAGGGTTATGTTTTTCGCGCGTATCATGTATGTTTCAAATATTCTTTATTACCTCATATCTTCCAAGCCCCTGGACCAAATTATATAATTCAGGTGACGTTAGAGAGGTATTACTTTCGAGTATACTCTAAGTGTTCTTAGATATGTGACGTCACTCTTAATTCAGTATGGCGCCTTCTAGAGGCACTTACATCATGAATAAAAACAAAAAATCATTGATGGGTACCGCGTGGGGTAGCCTGCTTTATTTGAATTTGCTTCCTAAATTTGAAGAATTGGTTGAGTCCAGTTTTTTGTTTTTTATGATAAATTATTATGTGTGCTAATATTTGAATATATATTGTATACATTTAATGCTTAGTGATTTATATAGTCTTACTGACTGTTTTGATCTTTAGTTTTAGCAAGCAACAAAAAGAGTTTTTTTTTTTTATCTTCACGCTGTAACCCGCATATAGCAGGGTAGGCAGAGGGAACCAGAGATTCTAGTGTTAAGACACTCCATTCTCTTTCAAGAATTCCGTTCCCCACTTAAAAGAGTTATAAATGTATAAATTGATCACCATTTTAAACTTTAATTATAACTAATTAACAAGGGTGTTTTGCTTAGTTTTTTTTTTCAAATTAAATAATTGTGTGACAATATTTGGTTATCATTTGAATTGTTTTTAGTTTTAGACTATTTAAAAATACTGGAATTATGTTATTCAGTATGTGTATTTTTAAAAAAATATAAGATACGTTCTTAATAATAATCCTTCATATTATGATTTAGTTAACATCGATGAAAACTTTTGTTCCTTGCCAGCGAGTACCAGTTTAAATTTCAGTAACAAGGTTAGGCGGTGACACAATTTTATTTAGGTTACTACCACTTTTATGAGCTATGACTTTGTGTATGGAAATGTGATGACAAAATAGATTGTCTGAATGCCAAATCCTCGTTGTGCTAATAGAAAAACTACGCTGCACTCTAAAAATCACACAGTCACAAATTACACTTTAACTGAAATATTTTAATTACTTGATGACATTCTTACTTAATAAAATTAGTTTCAGCAGCTTAGTTTTATATTTCATACATACAAAGCTTCACGCTGTATTCCGTATATAGCAGGGTAGGCAGAAGGAACCTAGTATTAGAATCCGTTACGTTTACACTCCGTTCTCCACTTTCTGCTGAATTGAGGCATTGCGTGCTGAGTGGCGGAACTCAACGCCACGCTTTGCCTTGTTACCAAACCCAGGAAATGAAAAATTCCATTTCCTGGAGTGAGAATCGAACCCGCAACCTGTCGCATTTACAGTTCTGCGCCACGACAAGCGTTAATTAAATTAATTATATTTTTATATTTCATTTTCAAATTTTGAATTTAAGATTGAGAACATTTAACAGCAGTTGCTAATCACTTAAAGGCTGATTTGTATGCACGAGAGGAACTCGGACATCGGAGGCGAGCGTTAATACGCATTTTAAAGGGGGCCTTACGCCTACACTTTGTTCTGCTCCGTGTTCCTCGCGCTCAATTGGCCCGCCACCCACATGGTGAATCCATAGAATGCCAATAAGTATCTTCTCCGTTTCTTTCTCCATGTCTACGATCGATAAAGAAAGATTTTGTAGAACTAAAATGGATAATTATTACTGATTAAAAAATTCAAAAGCTAACGAATATCGTCCAGATATATTCTTGTCTATGGTCAATTGTAAAGAGCATAATAAAAGAGGATTAAGAACTCTGAAACCAATACATAAGAAGATATTCCCATAAAGTTTTAATGATGGTAGTTGGGCCACAAAGAAAACTATAAAATTTAAGACAGTAGTAAAATGTGTCTTTATAAAGAATTACTTAGGACATTTACTATAAAAATAAATTAAGGAAATAAAACAAGGAGAGGAAATGAAAAAAGAAGAAAGCTTTTGCTTAAAGGTAGAATATTCTTATTTAAATAATATAGGTATATAAAAACATGTTTACATGAATTGCTTTGTTTTTACAATTTTGTGGACAATTCTGTGCCTTTTCTAAATTGCAAAATGCATTGAATTGCCTAAAAAATTCAGCTTTAATGAGAGATTTGCCATGAATCAATATCGATTGATCGTTAATTATCGATACACATATAAATATCATTAAAAGTGTAATGTAACTATAAAGTTTATACAAATTATAAAATCACACGCCTCCACCATGTTTATACATCCAAAATAGATTTTTTAAATTTTATTTCTTTAATATTACTAAAGTCAACCCAACCAGGAAATACTTTTATTGAAATCGGATTTGGTATCTGTAATCCATTTAAACGACCGTAATGTTTTCATTAGTCTTAAAAGCTTTACACATTGTATTTGATCTTAGATACCTCAACCCTTTGTAAGACGTCCTCGATGATAAGGGGTTATAAATCTGTGCAATTTTTTACTTTACTTCAAAGAAAATGAAGGTCAAGTAAGTAATTACTGGATTATCTGATAAGGAAAAATAAATGGTCCCATTATGAAAACGTGCAATAACTTTTATCAGTACAACTTTGTATATTTTTATTTAGTGCCTTAAATTGTAAATCTTAATCGTACTGTACTAAGCGATTAAAACAAATTTAGTAGAAAGTAGATAAGCAAGGCTACGAAAAAGTAATAGGAAATTTTCATAAAAAAATAAATTAGGATTATTTATAAAAACACTATTAAACTTAATACATTTAAAATGTGTAATTTAAGGAACCCCTTTTATAAACCACGCAATGTGTAACACTTTTTAAAGGTCTCTTTAAAAAAATGTCTATATATTTCCCTGTAAGGGGACGGCGTTAGAAGCAGGCAGAATAAGCTCTCTCTGTCGTATTGTAGCGTCCCGCAAAAAGCAGATTTTAGAAAGCAATTAGGTGGTAAGAGGTTTGTCCTCCGACTGGCTCGCGACCACTATCATGTCAAAAAAAAACCGCCAAATAATTTATGATTTGTGCCGGTTCGATGGCGTGTAAGCCAGGTTTTCTTTATACCCTGGGTGGGCATACCCGTAGAGTATCCTTTCCCCTGAATGTGGTGGCTCCGAAGGTGGTCTGTCTGACCGACTGTATTGACTGTATTGTCCCCTCCCTCTTCCATCTATAAACTCAAGGCCGGCGACACATTTACAACTCCTGTGGCGTTGCAGATGTCTATGGGCGAAGATAGCCGTTTACCATCAGGTGGTCCTTCTACTCGTTTGTCTGATCAATAAAAAATATCTATTTGTAATTTATATATTTAAAACTCTTCCGTTACTAAATGACTGACAGACAACGCACAGCCAAAACTTATACTTGGCGTACAAATCTGAAATTTGGCATTCATGTAGGTTCTTTAAAGAGTATAGGTAAAAGAGAGGATTTCTAAATTCCAAGTGGAACTGGATTAACATTTATTATTTTTAACTGAGTTCTCTATAAACTTATTATTTTTTATAATGAATTTTCTCGTTTCAAAGTACACGAAGTTATGAGCGGCAACTAGTATTAAATAAAGTGGGTCATTTGAATACATTTCATTAATGAACTGTTTATATTATTGTAAAGCCTCTGCACTTTGATAAATAAAATATTTTAGTAAATTAAACGTAAGTGCGAACTGGTCATATTAATAACAATACAACATTAATATTTTCATTTCGGGCCATATTATAATAACATAATGCATCGTGGTAGTTGGCCGGGACTATGCTGTTACGGAAATTAAAACGAACGTGTGGGGTACAAATAATAGTCAAAAAATTATTGACGTATAATTTAGTAAGTGTATTTTCAAACATCATTAAGAAAAGTCCACGTAAAACGTGGAATGTCAGCTAGGTTCTAAGTCCTTTACCCTCAGTCCAAAGTTGGGTTCGTTCCCATATGGAATACCAGGCACAAGGCTTTGCCAGAATTTTCTACTTTTTTATAACACCATGCTATAAACTCAACGGCTAAAACGATTGTCGTCTGTTGTACTTATTTAAAATGATAAAAGGCTATATTTTGTAACCATATTTCCGGTTGTTGTACACGTTACAAGCGTAAGCTTCCTTATACAGTTCACTTATCTACCTATTCTGTAGAGCCGGAAATTGTAGGTTTGATTAAAGAAGTACGATAAGACTTTGATATGATGTGACTGATATTGAAAAGAAACAGCTCACTGAAATATATATTTCCCTGAATAAAACCATAATAAAAAGTATTTTACAATAGCCATTTATCATCAATCATGTTAAAGCCTTGTCAAGTTACAAATGAACAAGCAGCACAATTAATTGATGGAAATCTCTCTCGTACGTCTGAATTGTACGTGAAATCCAATCGCCACGAGGGCATTTTCCATGTATGAATCTAATAGCCAAATGCCCTAATTACCTATCAAATCAAATAATATGATGGGATAAAATGTGAGTTCAATTATATTTCCATTTAGCTCTTAGTGTCGTATTTATTTTAACTTGTTCATAATAGTTATTATATTAATAGCAAGTGGTATTTTCATCTGTAAATATTTAAATTTCAACTGAAATTTTACTATATAGAGGAGTATTGTTATGATGATAGCACAGTGGGGCAGAGTTTTGTCTGTAAACGCAAGTATACATCGGTTCGATTCCCGCTAGTGTGATAGTTACATTTTTTTATTTGATCCGCTCTGTTAGATTAGGGCGCCACTATTTCTTAATACCTGCTACTCAACACGCAATATCTCGAATTCGTGCAAAATATGGAGAAAAGAGTGTCTTGACTTAAATTCCCGTATTGTAGATTAGTCAACTAGTAATAACTTCCTATACTGTAAAAAGCGTGAAACTATAAAAAAGGAAACAACACTATGGAGCTCACTAGATAATTCACTTTTGAGAATTTTTAAATCTTTTAAATAAAAATACATTCATTCAAACTTACACTCAATATAGAATTTCACGATGATGATCTGTAAATATAGCAAGAAAAGTTACAATTATTTATCATGTCATTGATAAAAATGTTATCATAAAAAAGCTAATTATGCAGTACAGTACGAGTATATACTTGTATTTAAAAGATACACATTTTATATGTAAAAAAACAACTATTAAATGAATGTAAGAAAACCTCCACTGTTATTGTGCTGTTGTTTGCTGCCTCTTCAGTAGAAGAATGTCACTGAACCTAATCCGCAACTGACTGTACTTGAGCCATACAATATTCTTCTTTAAATCTTCATAGACCACGGTAATGTAACTCTAACTTCTGCGGCATATTATTTACAAAATATCTAATTTTAGAACATAAGTGTCATAAGTGTAAAAATGAGAAAATTTGTCTTGAAAATTTATTTCTAAGTTTGTTAGCATATTAAGTAGCAATTAAGTATTTGCTTTGTCTATTTTTATGATTATTTAACGTACTCGTAGATTGTCAGTATTCTTAGGTAGATGAAATAACGTAGTAGAATATGATCGCCAGACTACTATAAAAGCTTTCTTTGGCTTTACAAGGGCAGTGTCATATAACGAGTATTTCACGATATAAGAGATGTATATAAGTACTGCGTTATAAGTATATGGTAGGTGAATATATATGGGAACTTTCGTTCTTTAAATAACTTTTCAGAACGATTTACCTACGTTAGTTTGGCCTGTCAAATTGAATTTTTCTGAAATAAGCATGTTGTGGATAGCAGGTAAGTAATTTGTTTACGTTTGAAATATACTGTTTTGGCGTGAATGCTCCTGAAAAAGAAATGGTTTACATAAAAATTACATTAAAATATATGAAATATGTAATTTTACAGCAAGAAAACATTTAAGCTATTTTCACTATATTGGATTCCGATGTAATTATATATTATACGTCATATAATTATACGTCAGCGTTGTTGACACACGTTCCTTATTGAACGCTACGATCGTTAAATAAAATGATAACAAATTAATATTATTTAATTTTATATATAATTGGAATAAAAGGCAAGTAGAGGTCACAAAATTTTCTTAATTTTTTTTTAAATTCAACTTGTCTTAGTGCTTCCACTTATTTAATCATATATGAGATGTAATTAAACAAAATGTATCATTAAATCATAGTAATTGAAACAGCAGTTGATCGTTTAGTCGCATTAACAAGCTAAGCCAGCAGTCCAGTGGGACATCAATCAATAGAATTTTTCTAAATCCTTTAATTCTTCCGATTGCCTTTGCTGAGAACGTTTGAGACCAATAAATCCGGATTAGACTATCTGTCCTCGATTTACTGAATAAGTTTTCTATCAGTAGGAAATTTATGGACGTCACTGACATACTTTAACTTTAAACTTTACAATTTATTAAGATACTTACCAGGTAAGTAGCTTTATGATATCGACAGATCCTTGTTTGTGGCTTCAGTTTGTCTCATGCACAATAATATTACGAAAAATTTTCATGTATAACAAAATATTACCAATTTTTCGTGTGTGGTGTTTTACTGACCTTGTCAAGTTCAGAAAATATTATTTATCTCAATAAAATGTTATTATTTTGTTGGTCTTGTCAGTTCACTTTATAAGTTACGATATATGAATTATTTTATCACTTCCCCTTTACCTTTACCTTCCTTAGAGGAAAAAACTTGAGAATGACTTGAATTTCTGTTTAAATAAATTTTACATTAAAATTAATTTTAGAATAAGGACTATGCAAATTCAAAAGCGTTCAGGAATTTGAAAAATAACTCGTACAATTACAACAAAAGCAAAACAATATTATAAATAAATATTTTAATGAAATTTTATCACTAAATACCAAGTTTTCATTACGAACACGCAATGTTTATACCACTAGTTGTGCCAAAGGCAATAAACATACAGTTGGAAGCGATATATTTCGATTTTTATTTCAACTCGTCCAGTAAGTTGGGCATTCATTAGTTTGGTGTCTATCGATCCGGGGCTCGAATTGAATCCGGGTCATCGAAATTTATAAATATAATTGGAGTTCAACGACCTACCTATTTGGAATATTATATACGGTATGTATTAACTTTATTATGTCGTAAACTCTAGCGAAATGAGATAGCTCGCTTTTCTCATAATCATAACGCTTAATTCGTTATTAATCGCTAAGCTGCCAAAATCCCCGATTTGAGACGTAAGGAAAGTAATTAAGTTAAACTTATCCTCATTTATTGTTGTGCTTTATGATGATATAAAAAAATTCGTATCATAAATATACAGATATACAGAATTATATTATTTATTTTTAGATGTTTTACTAAAATTTGCATATATCTCACAAAAAAACACTTTTTACTACGAAGATATAAAAAATTTGGAAACTGAACATTGTTTTATGAAGCACCACTTTGTACGTTATATTTCCAATATTTTTTATTTTTATTTACAACTACAAAAGCTACACAAAGGTGACATTAAAGCGTTGATGTCCATAAAAATATAATATGGCACGTGAACAATAACGATGAACGAGTGTCCTCCTTTTAACCCTCTTTATGGCATCCATTTTAGTGAACTTCAAAGTAAAATACGCTTACTCATTGTTTTATAGGGAATAGGTGATAAAATGTAATATATAGTTTTATGATTTTTGAACTATGAAATGTAACTCAATATGTGTTTCACTTACATACTTATAACACAGATGTTTATACCACAAGCATTATTTGTTTAAAAATGGCACTTTATATTAATTGAGCTATATTCGCGACATGTTGTGGGTTCGATTCTCACTCCAGGAAAAGAATATTTTAAGTAATATTTAATATTTTAATATCCTGGTAACAAGCCAAAGCGCGGCGTTAAGTTCTGCCATTCAGCACGCAATACCTCAATCCGGCGGAAACTGGGGAACGGAAATGTTAAAAGAGAACGTAGTGTCTTAATACTAGGTTTTGAGGTTACCAGCCTGCCTACCTACGTCGCTATGTGCGACATATAGCGTGAAGCGTAATTGAAATGTAAGTAACAATCAATGCACTCAAATATTCTATCTCTATACTATTAAAATTATATTGTATTCTATTTCTATACTATTAAAATACAATTATCATCTATGTATAACCTTAAAAATTAGGTTTAGGCTTAAAATTTAAAATACCCATAGGTTGACTGGAAGAAAGTCCACCTTTGCCAACAATATTGCTTATACTATATTAATTGTTCTTACAAAGTGCAATAAAGAATATATATAATTAGAAATGATTTCATATATGCCCCTTTTCTATTTTTAAACATACGCTTTTTTTAAACATTATGCTAGAACCCAATTTATAATGTACGGAATGTCTCAAAATCTCTTTCATTATCATTAAGTACCGACATTTTGAGTTAAAAACGAAAACTTTTTTATTTGTTACGTTAGAAAACATATGCATTAAACTTTCCTCTAAATTTTATATTGTGGAACATGTTTCATCAATCAACCGTGGTCTCACTGACGACCTACATTACCTTTATACAACTAAACAAAGCTATTTTTGTGCCTTAAAATCGGTCAACCACGATTAGGGAGCTTTACTCTATCTACAATGGATTTTCTGAAAAATTGCTGAAAGTCGCACCTTTTAACATAACGAGTTTATGATATGGCAAGTAAATTATTATTTTGCTATTCTTACACATTTTATATAATATACCAAATTCTTTATTGCAAAGACCTGACCCTTATATATAAATCTAGATAAACAAATAAATCTTCGCCTTTCCAATGTCACAGACAAGGTGCTATAAGTTATCTTGCTCCAGTAAGTTTTGTATTAAAACTTGTTTTTCATTATTGCCTGTATGCATATATATATATATATGTATATATATATACAAAACTTTATAAGTTTATATAAATCATATTTAGTAACTTAACCGGATACGCATTTGTAGCTCCTCTTGTGTTACACGTGGTAGTGGGCGGCAGTATTCACTTGCCATCAGGCGACCCGAACGCTCGTTTTCCTTGTTTTTCCTATAAAAAAAGAACTGGAAGAACACAGAACATACCAAAGTGGGAGTTTGAATCCACATTGCTTACAATTAACACATTTTAACCATACCAACGAATGTCACAGTTCCTTTCAGTTCTTTAATTATGGCGCTTCGAACGTGCCACTTGAGCACAAATCACTTCGCCAATGTCACGTTGTATGGAAAACACACTAAGGAGGATAATGATACAGATCATTCGTACAGACGAATATCACTAAATATTAAATATTTTTGACAAGTAGTAGGTACTCCACCAATATAAAGCGTGCAGATAAATAAAATTATTTTCACATGACATTGTATTCCAATTTATACCAAATACGCGTAAAGTTTTATAAGTAAAGGCGACACTCCGTTCCCCATTTTCCGCCGAATTGAGGCATTGCGTGCTGAGTGGTGGAACTCAACGCCGCGCTTTGCCTTTGTTACCAAACCCAGGACATGAAAAAATCCATTTACTGGAGTAGGAATCGAACCCACAACCTGTCGCGTTTACAGTGGCACGCTTATGCCTCTGCGCCACGACAGGTATACATGGCAAAAGACCAACAAAATACCAAAGCTAATTAACGAAGCTTCAAATGAATTAAACAAGTCATGAATATTTAGTTGACTATAATTGTAGCAGTATACGTTAATAATCCAATACTATTGCCGAAATCTATGCACTATAAATGTCTAGAATTTGTAGCAATTTACGATTCAAGCATTCGTGTATCAGCAATTTTCGGGCATGGCATACCCCGGTATGTCAGAAGGCTAAATAACTAACCACGTCTCTCGCAAAGACAAATTACTGTCGTGCGCTCTATATCGCTAACTCGAGTATTGCTCAAATGTTTTCAAGTATTCGCAAGCTATAAAGTCGACAATTCAATAAAAATATATATTGTTTTAGCGAATAAAGTTTACACTCGTTATTTTGGTAGAATAACTGACACGTGGAATATATTTGGTAATTAATACTGAGTCATTTTATACAGTTCAATATTTCACAAGAATTTATTTTATAATATTTTATTTGCTTTTTTTATTCAGAGATGCTTATAAAATGAGGTTCTTTTTGTAGAAATATTCAAGCATGTCATATATAACTATATTTTGCAGCAAAAAGGGAACTATTAAAGGATTTTGGTGTCAAGCATTTTTATGTAGGTACATATATATTTAAAATAGTGGATTAACTAAGGTTCCTTAATAATAATAATGAAGAAAGAGAGTACGACATATTTTCCTTGACAGATATATAAAACAAATATTAAGTATTTTTCAAAATAAAGTTATGTGGCAAAGGTATGTCATGACAAAATGAGACCTTTACCAATCAGATAAATTGTTTTTTTTTTGTTTTAAAAGCGGAATTCAGTATTAACCATCAAATCATTCGTTTCAGTGAAGCGAGCTTTGTATGTCACGACTCACAAAGACTGAGTGGGCAACCGCTCATCTAGGCGATAACTCTGTTCGATTAGATAGCGACCCTTATTGTGCTTGACCGCTCGAGATGACGTTACCTTTACTCTTGGACACTCTGTCATAATACCGTACAAGTTACAAATGTATTGATTTGACACCCCTTTGTTATATATTAATTTTGAAAAATGATTATTTGTAATTTTGAAATCTATACTTTGGTTAAGCTGAATTTAAAAATTATGTGGTAATTTATTACAAAATCTTCTAGTGTTTTAGGATTATTATACAAGCCTAAAGTTATCATTGTAAGCATTATATTTGTTTACTAAATAAGTTAACTGAGAATGACCTAATGAAGCAATGATAAATCGTTTCTTTTCAAAAAAAAAAATTATGCCCTACATGAAAAATCAGAAAAAAAATCATCTATAGTGTAATGAAAATTTTTAGGTCATGTGTACATAATAACAAATAATCCAATTTGCTTAGTTCAATTTATTTATTTTTTTTATATAAAACGAAAAATGCTTATGCAGCTTACTTTACATACGTAGGTTTCAAATTCAATATGGTTCCTACCATTGCATACTTTCTTGCAAACCCAAAGAAAAATATAAGAAGAATGCAGTAAATTTCTTTTCTCTCAATGTAATTTTACAATCTGGGAAAGTCGTTATGTTTAAGTGAATTGTTTAAGTTTGTAAAACTTGAATATATCTGGAACTCGGCCTTTGCTAATAAAACTTTGCAACTTCTCTTTGTTATAATCATCATATTTTCATTGAACTGAGACTCTTTTAAAAAACATTTGAAGTAAGTTTTAACACAAAACTTGTTGAAATATTGAGCTATCACAATATTTTTTTATGATTATTATATATTATTATTTTTTTATATATATATATAGAAATGCAATAAAACTGCAGTGAACGGAGTGATTTGAATTTGGTTCTCTCTACCTACAATGCTTCAAGAGATGAAGCGAAAAGCTAAAAAAAGCGTCTATTATACTATAACAACATTTAAACAAAATCCTTACTAATAAGCTATATGTTATTCTGATGTATGAGATATATTGCAGTAAATTTTTACAAAGAAACCACCGTATATGTATATAAAAATTTGAAATATTTTCAAATAAACTGAAACGTACGAGTTCATTTCTAATAAAGAAAATATTTATTTCGACCACACAAATATTTAGCCAGTCCCGGTGGATATTAAGAAATTGCGACGTTAGGGACTGCCTTTATGCTACACGAGTCACGGAAACAGGTGAAAAACGGTATATTTATGGTTGAATCGTTACGTTCTTTTCAAATATATTTCCAAAGAATAATATATAAAAGTCTATATTTAACGATGATTGAAATTGTGCACGCTACGAAATTATATCTATACTGTAGATTTTAATAGAAGTTAATATCTTAACTTAATGAATATTACATGAAATGAAAACCTTACTTAGGTATGTTTATTTATGATAATTCCAACTTAGTTTGAATGGTAATTATAATTTATATATACGCGAAGCAAAAACATTGGATCCCTTTTTACAAAAATTACGCGGACGGAGTAGCATGAAACTTGGCACACCTATAGTTTATTATTTAAAGAAGAAGTGCAGAATGCTAATATTTTTTTAAATAATGCATAAAAATTGTAATAAATTAAGAAAATAAATATTAAACACACTACCATGGTTTAACATCCATATTTATACAAAGTGACATATACATTACTAAAGACAACGCGTTGTTAACGCGTCAACGGTGACACTAGTTTAACTTAATAGAAAAATAGCTACACAAATATTCATTTCAAGCAGTACTTGTATTACAAACACTGTCAAAAAACACTTTGCAAATCCATTCTCCATCGAACTACATTTTAAGATAGCGTTGTAAGCTTTCAAGACTACAAATGGTATCGCATATGTCGACGTACAGAGTGCTGTATACCTGACCGATTTTATTTTATGCCCTGTTGTAAACCTTGTTAGATATTGACTATCTAAGTTATTTAGTGACCTATGTTATGTTATATTTGTATTTTATTTGTATATCTAACAAATAAATTGTAACATATCTCCATTTATTACATTTGGTACACGCAGATAATGGTAAGTACATACATACACACATAGCTTCACACTGTATCCCGCATATAGGCAGAGGGAACCTAGTGTTAAGACACTCCGTTCTCTACTTTCCGCCGAATTGAGGCATTGCGTGCTGAGTGGCGGAACTCAACGCCGCGCTTTGCCTTGTTACCAAACCCAGGAAATGAAAAATTCCATTTCCTGGAGTGGGAATCGAACCCACAACTTGTCGCGTTTACAGTTGCACGCATGTGCCTCTCGTCACGACAGGCGTTAAGTTAATGTTAAGTGACATATTTATTTTTCTCTTTTTTTCACTCCTTTAACTAAATTCTAAAAACGACGATGACGGAGCCTATTATTACACTCTGTCTTATTAGAATAACAATTTACATAAAGACAAATAAATATTCTCAAGTTGGATTTGAAACTACTACCGTTCACAGTTACATTTTGTGATATATTATTTAATTTTATCGTGTTAATTTTAAAAACTAAAATGTCCAATATATTAATATAGCTCAATACATCGGCAATATATATCCAAGTATACTTACATTTTTGTTCAGTTCTAAATATTCTGATTTATTTCCATTACATTTTCAAAGTAAATCCATACTCATACGGCACGACCTTTATTTTCTTCGAAATTGCTACTTGTAGTGCACTTGCAAATCATACTTCGACGATGAATGGAAGAACGAATGGAATGGTAATCGAATGAACGTTAAACACAATGGCTGCCGATTTTCGTGACCGGGTTTCTGTGGGTCAGCAATTTATTGTTTGCCTGATAAAGTTCGCCTGACACCTCATTCATTCATCGGGTCATTAGATTATGGTTTGATTTATTCGATGATTCTAGATATTGAGGCCGGCAAGCTTCAAAATTATTAACTTTATCACTTTTAAACTTTAAATAGAGTTAAATTGTTGTTTAATCTACAAACCCATTATTTAAACCGTATTTACTTGAAAGTTAAGTAAAATTGAATCGGTGAGTGTAGAAACAACGTAAGTCGTTTAGAGAAAAAATTGTATAAGTTAGTTTTTTAAGCTAGTTTAAATCAATATTAAAATTTTTGCATTTTTTATGACTTACATTGTTTCTGCACCGATTCAAATAATAAAAGTTAATGTGAAGTGGGTACTTAAACTTACAATCATCATGCCGCAATCGGTTTCTTGTTATAAGATAGCGGAATATATTTAAAAATATTTCTTTCCTCTAATTTAGTTAAATAAAATACTTACGGTTCCGCCGAGTTCCGTCACCCAACACCTTTTATAATAATTTTCATTTTCATTTCCTGGGTTTGGTGACAAGGCAAAGCGCGGCGTTGAGTTCCGCCACTCAGCAGGCAATGCCTCAATTTGGCGGAAAGTGGGGAACGAAGTGTCTTAACACAAGGTTCCCTCTGCCTATCCTGCCATATGCGGAATACAGCGTGAAGCTATGTATGTATGTATGTGTATAAAAGTCGTGCACTTCATAATATAGACATTTTTTTAACATTTAAAATTTTATTTTTAAAATATTAAATTGTTTTTATAAAAATTCATTGCAATTCAATTGATGTTATAGACAACTCTATATCCAAGTTCATTACTTTTGTGCATTGACTGTGAAAATGTGCTATCGCAAAGAAGCGCTCTGTTACAAAAATTCTACAAAAAGAAAATGAAATACGAGAAATGTGGAAGTTATCATTATTTGTGAGTACTTGTTGTGAGCTTTTTTTCTATTTGTATCAGTTTTAATGCTTAAATTCATTTTATTATACATACGTGTATATTCATATATTTTTTTTATTTATGCACATGAATACATTGTACTTGTCCTATTTTTTTCTGAAATGTAAATTATTAGGTAAATATATTAAATATATAAGTTAAAAAAATATATATTTTAACATTATAATAAAAAGAATAACGCACATAATTATAAAAAACAAAACACCTGACTGAACCAATTCCTCAAATTTAGGAAGCAAATACAAATAAAGTAAGCTATAAAAGCTAGTTATGTGTTATATATTTGAAATATGCTACTTAAGTCCTTTCATTTAATACCCCACATGGAATGCATCAACGATTTTTTTGTTTTTATTCATGACGTAATTGCCTCTAGAGAGCGCCATGTTAAATTAAAAGTGACGTCACAAATCTACAAATCTAACTTGGAGTATCAATACCTATCTAACGTCATGTTAACGCTTGGAGGATATGAGGTCATAAAGAATATAACAAACAAAAATTTATAAAAAAGGAGTTAGACCCCCCGGACGCCCAAGGAAGCGATGACTGGATGTTGTGAAGCAGGATATGAGAGCCAATGGACTAACCACCCGTGATGCAGAAGATCGTGCAAAGTGGAGTAGGTTGAGTAGGAAGGCAGACCCTGGCTAGCCGGGATAAATGCTAGGAAGAAGAAGAAGGAGAAGAAAGAATATAACAAACATACATGATACCCGCGAAAAACATAACCCTCGTCTGACAGTCAGTTAAAAATACACATACTTGAATAACAACATAAAATAATAATTTTGGACCTTTTATTGATGGAATGGCGGATACATTTACTCAACAGTATTCGCGGTTAAGAAAATTCGATTATTAACTGACGTGGAAACAACTCCACTTGTTTACTTAAGCTACTTTCATAGTATTATGTCCTGTGGCATTATACTTTGGGATAATGCAGCCGCTATTAACTCGAATCTTTGTCTTGCAGAAACGAGCTATTTGCGCAATCTATAAGTTAGGTCCTAAAGAATCCTTAAGGTGCTTCTCAATACATCTTTCAAAATGTGATGTATATGAAAAAAATTATATATTATATATTTCTTATATATTATATTTTCTTAATATTATTTTTTTATAATAAATTTGGCGATATACATAATATGAATACTAGGCCTTAACTTACTGCGTCTGTAAATCTACAACATGACAGAAGCAATGCGTACGCTTTTACAATAGGAGCTTACTTAATGTTAGAAAATATTCTACATCGCTTTTTTTTAGCTTCACTCAGAATTGAGGAATTACGTGCTGAGTGGCGAAATTCAACGCCGTGCTTTGCCTTGTTACCAGAGCGAGCAAAAAATGCACTAAATATTAATTATTGTTAATAGTAAATATTTAATATTTTCATTTTCTGGAGTGGGAATTGAACCCACAGCCTATCGTGCTTACAGTCGCAGGCTTGCGCCTCTACGCCATGATAGACGTTTATATATAAAAATTATCACCTAATTGATGATTTTATAAATGATAATACGCCATTGTCATAAATAAATAATAATAAAATTGTTTGTCTTGACAAAAGACATCCCACCGAGTTTCTTCTGCTGGTTCTTCTTAGGTCCGAGACGGTAATTTTACTGAGCCCAGTGATTTTTTTATTTTCAATAACATTGACTTTTGTGTCCACTAGCGCGTTTCTTGGTGTTTGTGTGTAAGAGAAAATGTTTGTGCGCGTGTCTAAGTGTATTGTAGATATCACTCAATAAATGAACTGCTTTAACATGCTTTTACTAGTTTTCCCTATCTATCATTCTTGATCCACTTCTTGCGATACAACATTATAATATTGGCTAATTATGCAGTTAGAAGGTATTTCCAAAAAAATATGGGATTTTTTTAATCCTTAATCCTTAAAGCATAACTAAGGATATTTCGTGGGTTGAGGCTAACATTTCGCTTAAATTATAATATTTTGAAGTATTCGCAAATACTTTAGAACATGTCGAAAATTTCGACACCTATCTTCGGACACACACACGCACAAAACATTTCGAAAAAACAGTTACTTTAAGTTAGACATATTTAGAACACACACATACACATACACACACTAACTCATTCATGCTCACTCAAACAAGTACACAACAAATATTTACATAATAGAAACCTGATAACCTTTGAAAAATTGTAAAGAAATGTAAACTGAAAAATAATTTTAATTATATTCTTCTCATTTCTTGGAACTACTATTCACGAGATATTAAGTTTCATATAAAATTTTGGTTTTATTTACAGACAAACGAAACGAAACGAAATAAAACGTTAGCTTGAATACTGTGGGTTATGAATATTTATTTAATATTACATAGCTTCCTTTCTAGGAATTTTATACTGTAACAATCTAGCGTCCCACATAACATACAGAAGACAATCACTTAGTAAATGAAGAACATACTGATATGTTTTCATTAAAAAATAATTTCAATAAAGAGAATAATTATTTTTATATTTTTAAGAGTGTAACAATAAGTTTTATAATATTGGCATAAATTAAATAATTAAAATTTTACGAAAAAATAAAACCAACTAAAAATCAAATGAATTAAAAAGTATAGTTCTTACCCGTATCAGCTACAGCTATCATATAAAAAAAATCATGAAAATTTGATCACCCAGTAAAATGCTATGCGGTGACATAAAAAAACAGTCGAATTGAGAACTTCCCCCTTTTTTTGAAGTCGATTAAAAATATCAAAATAATAGCTTCACGCTGCATCCCGCATAACACAGTAGGCAGAGGGAACCTTAGAACCTGTTAAGACACCCCGTTCCCCACTTTCCGCTGAATTGAGGCATTGCGTGCTGAATGGCGGAACTCAACACCGCGCTTCGCCTTGTTACCAAACCCAGAAAATGAAAATACTAACTAAAAAAAATAGCACCTTATTTTTCTAAATGATTAAAATATAAAACAAAATACTCGCACCATACAACGCTTTGATCTAAGTGAACTAAAGAAAATTGATTGCCCTAACTTTGTTGTTAACGAAAAAAAACGGTAGCAAACTTACTTACAGTTGCTTACACAAAACAATGAATAATAAGACAAAGGAACGTTTCAAGCCAGTTATCTCTGAAAGCTTGTCAAATACTCTTATATATAAACAAATCTTGCAAACAAACGTTTACAAAGTAGAATAATTTACAGTGTATTTCTATAGCTCTAAAGTACACACTACATTATGGCCTGAAGTGTTAACTTAGTTGCTTTGAAATGAAACCTGAAATAAAATACTTTGTTAATATAGTGACATTAAAATTTTAGAGTTTTTTTGCAATGTACGTCATTGTTTAGAATAATAACACACATAATTATAAAGAACAGAAAACCCGACTGAACCAATTCTTCAAATTTAGGAAGAAAATACAAATAAAATAAGCAATAAAGACTAGTTATGTGTTATATATTTGAAATGTGCTAATTAAGTCCTTTTTCTTGGTACCCCACATGGTACTCATCAAAGGTTTTTTTGTTTTTATTCATGACGTAATTGCCTCTAGAGGGCGCCATATTGAATTAAAAGTGACGTCACATATCTAAAAACACTTGGAATATCAATACCTGTCTAACGTCACCTTAATTATATAAATCGGTCCAGGGATTTAAAAGATATGAGGTAATAAAGAATATTACAAGCATACATGATACGGGCAAAGAACATAACCCTCTTCGGACGGTCGAGTAAAAAGTATCCTTACGTATATACTAATTATAAATAAACAATTCTATCAAGTTTCATACAAAATGTTACTGTTTTCACGCGATGTTAACGTATAAAGGCCATCAATTTTTTTTAGCTTAGACCTAATTCTAGGCATATGTTTTTTTTTTTTTTTATAACGCAGGGGAAATCTTCATTATTTTTAAATTGGGGAAGCAGCCGGGTTATGTGGGATTTTTAGGCATATGTTACCAACAACCAACTCCTACTAAGATACAAGTATGAGTACACACGATGTTTCCAGCTTTCTGTTCTATAAGTTATTTTGAGAAAGTAAAAAAGTGGCGATTTAACACGTTTATGCTTAATTGACTAGATACAGATTATAGCAGAGTTTCAAAATCATTTATTTTTTTTAATATTTACAAATGATAATACTGATGAATATATTTTACTCATATTGGATATACTAACATAAAGTTTAACGTATATTTAATTTACCTAAAATATAATAAAATGTATAATTTTACTATTAAAACAAAATTTGAAAACAACTAATGCCCAACAAATAACTTGTCAGAACACAAATAAAAGCAAATTGCAAATTCCGGTAGCATGCAACAGCATGCGAACAACGTACCTATGTAGAATTTTGTAATGAATGTTAAATTGTTACTTTCAATTTTATAAAGTAAATACAATAATGAGGAAATGCAAAATATGCGGTTGAGTTTTAGTACAATCTTATCTTTAAAGCTAAGTTTGTAATATAATTTATTTATTTGTCTTTAACTTTCTCTTCTCTTCTTTCTTTCTTTCTCAAAGCAATAAATTAATAATAATTATAACTCTAATGAGATATGAGTTAACCTATATATGCAAGTGTTAATCCTACCTTTAAGTCACAGGTGCCAAAGTTCATTCAAGTAATTTCAAGCAATTTTCCTTTATTTAGTACCATTAAGAAGTTAATTTTCTTGTATTACAATAATTTTTAGCACTGAATAAGGTCATAAATATAATTCAACAGAATACTTGTTATAGGTTTATTAAAAATATTGTCAAGTTCCGCTATAAAAAACGTTAAATTCTTTATAAATGTAGAAGAGCAGCTATTATTCACAACGTCTCTCGTCTGCTCCATGATTGAGTTGCATGGAAATTGTGTACATGAAAATTGTGTTTTATTTTCGCGTACACTTTATTTGTACTTTCACTGTTTAATATTTGTTCACAAAGACTCGTTACAGTAACTTCTAAGCTTTGTCAGGGGACTGTTTAATACAACTCACGATTGGAACAAACAATAATACTGAGCAATCTTGTCTTATGCATATTCATACTGCCAATAATCCGTTTTATTTTCTCTCTCTCAACGTAACTTTAATCTTGAAATATTATTGTAATCTAAATATGAAATAGTCATTATTAAGAAACTGAAACTAAGCAATTTAAATAAAAAGAACTTAGTTACACTGTACGAGTATTTAGACCTTTATTAATACAAATAAATATTAGGAACATTAACGGAATTGTTGAAAGAGAATGGAGTGTCTTAACACTAGGTTCTCTGGTTCCCTCTGCCTACCCCGCTATATTCGGGATACAGCGTGAAGTTAAAAAAATATATATTAGGAACATAGCCTTTTGAAAAGTTTATAAGCAATCCTACTATATTTCGATGATATCAAATATTTACGGTTAGTAGTGTCATTGAAAAATCTAAAGAAAACGAGAAACATTTAGTATTGAATGTCGTTTATTTTGATAGAATTGACAAAATAAAGCTTGTTTCAATTTGAAAAGTTAAATTGCTTACAGTGTTGGCATCGATTGATGAGTGGGCCGTTTCGTCGCTACTGCCATTTTCCTTTATGTGTATCTTGATCTGTAGTGATGCGAAAGAAAATATCGACGTACACTTATAAATTATAATTATTCCAATATAAATTCTGAAGAAATTCATAGTTTTGAAGAAAATAAGTACAGTTATATCTTATTACAAATTTTATTGTATGTCAAAAGTTACAAACGACATTTTTAAATCACAAAATATATCAAAAAATGTTACAAGTAGCACTGAAAGAAATTTAAAATCCAATTTCAATTTCTTTTAGTAAACGCTTCGCTGATAACTGCATTGGTGTATAAAAAGTGGAATCATGATTGAAATTTGTTAAATTCATCGTAATAACCATCTATCGATAGACTGGAATCGTTAAGCGCTATTCATATTTCACTGCGACGCGACGTGTAGCACAATCCGCATTTCTATTTGCACGACACTATCCGCTATCTGCCCACTCTAGATGAAAAATACTTCACACATCTGCACAGTTTTTCTATTAGAATGAAATATTACTGTATTCTCTTAGGTACATATCGTTTATCTTAGTTATTTCACCGGAGTGTGTACTTGTAATATATTATACGCTAGAAAATATAAATTACTAGTGCATTATAAATATACGTCATTTTGTTTCAAATAGGTTGTCTATTGTTTGCTGAGAATTAAACATCTATAGAGAACGTTCAGAATTAATTATTGTTTAGCTCGACCCCCACATTTGCTTGGTCGATCAATTGTTAGTTTAGGTCAGTGAGTCTGAGTAGCTAAAGTTATGAAATTGTTTTACGTAAAAATATTAAATTTTTATTTATTTTATCTCTTTTTGTTTTCTCTAATATTATGTTATAGCTGGTATTATATAAATGTTAATTAATGTTAACATTTATACTTTACTGTCTAGTAATTGTAGGCAATATATCATTCATACACCAGAAATACCAATTCAATTGTAAAAGTAATCGCGCATTTATACAATAAAATAGAGTACGAATACAGAAGCAGTTATATTTCAAATAATTGTTCATACTTCTCTGAATTGACTCCAACAGTTAAATAACATGTGCAGTATGAAATATTTATGTACTCCACACACATTACATATTTCGATATAAAAGCGACGCACTGTAGAGTTATTTCATCATATTATTGTGACAACAGCTTTGCCGTGCAGTGGGGCGGAATTGCAACGTACGCTTTGATGTGCTTGTTGCCGATTTTTCAAACATTTTCGTTGTAAACAGACAGGATGCCTCCTTTTGTAGTCAAAATTTAAAACTTTTAAAAGCTTCCCTTCTTTTCTTAAATTTTTATTTGGCATATTTATATCTGCAATAATTTAAGATTTAAAACCTTAATAATATTCTAGTAAAAAGTATAAGTTTTATTAGAATTTTTGTAACTAAATTACCCACACGTACATATCGTATATAATTTTTCACTTAAGTTTACATAAATAAATAGCAATTAATATAAAGATGAGAGACAGACAGAGAAAAACGCGCATGCCGTACGGCTTACAACTATAGCAATTAGTGTCGTTACAACTTTTGGTCTTAATTTTTTCCGTTAAGCCCCCTTTCACAGCGCGCGATAAGGAATTTCGTTCCAATAAATGATTTTATGACTTCTATTATATTTCAAAATATAAATACAGATAATATATAAATTTGTATTGTCATTGTGAGAGTGTCCTACTATATTTGCCTGTTGCAAATACCCGCATAGCAGGGTGGTCAAAGAAAACCTAGTATTAAGATACCGCATTCTCTACTTTCCATTGGAATTTAAGATATTGTCTGTTAAAAGGCTTAACGTACGCAATATATTGAAACGCGACGTCGCATTTTATGTTACCAGAGCAAAGAAATAACTATAATTAAATAATTACTTAGCAGTAATTATTTAAATTATTGATATTTTAGGTTAGGTTAGAACCTAACCTAACTTGACGCTTTATCCATAGCAGAGATCAGAGAGTACGGAGCGCCAAACGCTACGGTCCCTGCATACCTCTTTCGCCTCGTCCACAGTCATTAAGCTCTTCATGCATGCCTCATGCTTTTTACGTCAGCCATATTTGCTTTATTTAGAAGACAATAGTATCATACAGAACTACAGTTTAACAGCTCAAATGTGGCAGAGAGAGGTTTTCTGCTACGAAAAATATTTAAAAATAAATATAAAATATAATACATACAGGTACATTTAAGATACGCTCGTAACGATGTAATTTGAAATATGGCACTATTACCCTAAAAGTGTAATACACTCAACGCATGTTATAGCTTACCAGATTTTATATTCGAGGCACAAGGCATACATTATGCGTGCTCATGCGAGGTAAATGTATGATAACAATGACCTGCGTCTCATCTACGAGTAACTCTGGTTTTGGGACGTGATGTGTTTTAGTATATGACAATTTATTTATTTATTAAAACGAAAAACTTTTATAATATGAAGGAGAGAAAATATAGCGGTTTGTATTCAGTAAATGGAAAATTGCTTTTTATGATACATTATCATTTAAGATATGAAAAGATCAAAATAAAAACTAAAATTTTGGAAAAGAAAGAAGGACAATGTAGTTTAAAATAAAATGCTGATATCTTAATGTTTTCAGGCAATCGTAGTGAAATTGGACAATATTTGACTGCAAAAGCTAGGTTAGCAAGGTTGTGGGTTCGATTCCCACTTTGGGGAATATTTAAATTATTATTACACTTCTCCACTCTGGTAAGATTTCGAATTTGAGTGAAAAATGAAAAACAGAGTGTCTAAATTGTAAATTCTCTCTGACTATCCTGCTATGCGGGATAAAACATGAAGCTTACAAAGAAAATATATCGTTTTCATAAAGCGAATGCTTGCGCATTTAAAAGTATATCTCCAATATAACAATAAATAACTCAATTATCGTAGAGTAAAAGGAAATTGAGCTTGGAATACATAATAAAATTTTACAATCTAAAGCATTCTGCCTTGATGCTTGATAAACTATTAACTTTATACCATTAACCTACTTCGTATCGTCTATGTATTTTACATGAAAATCAATACACTTATCGTAATAGCAATCTATCGATAGACTGAAAGACTTTGAAGTTTTTGTTTTTAGAATAGATATTACCAAATTGATGTAAAAAAATATTTTAATTTCTAATCAGTGGATACTGATTAGTCGTAAATTTAAAGGCTTTTCAGTACGTTAATGTTAAATGCGACGTAAAGCCAAAACAGTAACAAGCAATTATCATATAAAACATTAAATAAGGTTATTCTTTAATCTCTACTTTTTTTTTAACTTCACGTTGTAACCCGCATATAGCAGGGTAGGCAGAGGGAACCAGAGAACCTAGTGTTAAGACACTCCATCTCTACCTTATATACATATTTAATTAAGATTTTAATAAAAAAAAAGAAAACTGACTTCAAATAAAGTGCAATAAGAAATAAAATTATTACAAATAATTTAAAAATTACTCCTTAGTTATTAACTAAATTTAAAAGGGACCACATCCGAAGTACTATATATCTATCTTCTACTAGCTATCATATAAAAAAGAATCATCAAAATTGATTTAACTAGTACAAAAATTATGCGATAACACGCATAAAAATAAATAAAGACGAATTGACAAGCTCCTTTTTTTGAAATCGGATTATGGGCTCTAAAATTTTTTAATTATTGAATTTCCTAAAAATATACACAAATATAGTTAAAATGGCTTTAATATTTTTTTTAATAAAATTTGTCTCGCGTTAATAACATCATGACATTCGTGTGTTATCGACGCTATTTGTTAACATTTAAACATACATATGTAGATTATTATCACAGTGTTGTCATTTATGTACATACAGGCAATTTCAATAAAGTATGAATAACCTTCTTCGAGCACGATGGCATATCTGTCGAATTATTATTATACATATATTTTTTTATTGATGAAGGATGACAAACGAGCTCAAGGACCTCCTGATGGTAAGTGGTTCTTCGCCCGTTGTAAATGCGTTGCCGACCTAGTGTTCAGATGAGAAGGGAAGGAAATAATGCAATGACCGCGGCAGTCCGCCATCGAAACCACCACATACTGGGGAAAGGATAGGTGGAAATAGGAAAATCCTGGCTTACATGTCATCGAACTGGAACACATAATTAGATATTTGACGGTTCGTCTTTGATATGATAGTGGTCGCGAGCAAGTCGGAGGACGAACCTCCTACCACTAAACTACTGGGATACCCGCCTTAAGGGAAGCTACTTAGCGGCGGAGAGGAATTGTATAATAAACTAACCTAAGCCCGTCCCATCACAGGGAAAAAGTTATATTTACGAGTATATACTAACTTAAGGCACAAATTGAACCAAAAATATTATTATTGTTTTATATGTTTTTATGTATTTTTAAAAATTTTCCATTGTATATGAATGTTTCTTATATATTTTAAGATATGAGCAATTAAACTTAATAACTCCTTATATAACTAAGTATAGATAATAAATTTTGTCTAGTATTAGGTCGAGTTTTAACTTTGAATAATAAAACTGTCGCAAATACAGTTGATAAGTATTGCTATAATTCATAAGTTCTAAAGTTTTATTCATTTTATAACGAAATGAAACAAAACAATTCTCGTAATGGAACGTTTAGAGTGTAAAGTTTTTATTTCTTATTATATCTAAGTTATTTTATTTATTACCTTACCATTTATTTCAAAATAAGAACATAATATATTAAAATTAGTTGTATGTCCTTGTTCTTGCTCTTACAAAACAATAAACTTCACGCTGTATCCCGCATATAGCAGGGTAGGCAGGGGGAACCAGATAACCTAGTGTTAAGACACACCATTCACTTTCAACAATTCCGTTCCCCACTTTCCGCCGAATTGAGGCATTGCGTGTTGAGTGGCGAAACTCAACGCCGTACTTTGCCTTGTCACCAAACCCAAGAAATAAAAATACTAAATTTTACATTTCCTGGAGTGGGAATCGAACCCACAATCTGCCGCGTTTACAGTCGTACACTTGTGCCTCTGCTCCACGACAGGCGTTAACAATAAAAATTATGTGTTAACAATAAAAATTAGGCGGTAACAGTAAAACAATAAAAATTAGGCAAATAGGTAAATAAAATAATATTACAATCTTTAGATTAATACGAGAAGGAAAAACTTTGGATCCCTTTTTGTTAAAACTATGCGAATGGAGAAGTATATAAATTGCCATGTATATAGCGATCGAGAAGAAATCCTGAAAACCAATATTTTTTATAATAATATATCAAAAATACATTTTTTTTAACTTCACGCTGTATCCCGCATATAGCAGGGTAAGCAGAGGGAGCCAGAGAACCTAGTGTTAAGACACTCCATTCTCTTTCAACAATTCCGTTCCCTACTTTCAAAAATACATTAATTAATGAAATAAATATTACTTATATTACCATATGCTTAATATACAATTTTTTGAATATAGTAGCCTACACGTTGCTAAGGAAGCGTGTATTTCTTTTAAAATAATGATTACTATTACTCTTAAAATAATTATTTACAATAATATAATATTATTTATAATAATTTATTTTGTGTATTGAGTTCTAAAGTTTAACTTTCTCAAAACTGTTTGTGTACGTTGCTGTAAGCAATTAGCTCTCAATAATTGAACTCTCGTTTCGAATTAGTCTTGACTGCAAGCTAATTGTGCGGAGAAACCTGTCTGTTAACTATACCATTAGAATACAGTATAACATGTTGCAAGTAAGACATGGTTATTTTGGCACTAAGTAAATTAGCCTGTCTGTGCCTAAAATAGTGCTCAAAATCAAATTATAAGTTATTAATTTTCAATTTCGCCGTAACAAATGTATATATATATTTTGTATAAGCAGTCAAAATATCATTAGTACAACTCTTCGAGTATCGCTTTGGAAACTTAGGTATTGTTTGCGCCAGTTTGTTTCAACCGATTCAATATTGCTTTTACGCAATATTGTCTATTACATCTATTAGACTATATATATTTCATCTAGCCTCATTTATTAATGCCCGATCCATCATAAAATACAAAATCGGCTCCTACGACGACAAAAGTTTTACAGGTTGAAAATAATCTAATTTTATTATTTTTTATGCACGTATTTCTATTTTAATATTATGTATATGAAATAATGGTTTTTAATCATGTGAAAAAAAATATCTTTATCTTTTTTTAACATTTATGCACTTATCACGTTTCTTAGCCACCTTTTAACATTAATGCTTATAACTCGCCTGGGCTGAATCCGTTAAACATAAACCAAAATTCTAATCGTAGTACCTGAAATGTGAACAAAATTTAAATATAAAATTTTTTTTAGCAAAATAGATTATATTAACAAAAAAAACAACAAATAAAAAAAATATATAAATGCTTAAATTAAATATTTTTTGTAGTTGCTTAAAAATTTAAACAATTCTCTATAACTTAATAACTTTTCATATATAGCTTCAATGTAATTATCTTTTACAAATACTGGCGAGCTGGACAGCATAATACAGCGAGTCCCATTTGCATTTCTGAAACCAATTAGCCTTTAATAAATGACTCCTAGTCGGAACTCGCAAATTAGCTCACGCTGCATCTAATTGCTCAGGGAACTGTTATTTACGAGTATGATCATATATAATATATACTTTTTAATTATTGTATGAAAACTGTTTTTATCTTTCCATATTCTTCATACTTATTTGAATACTAAGTTAGCGAAATTTAAATTTCCTTTTTTCAGCCATTCCCTCTTTGTCCGTTGTCTCTATCATTGCTTCAAAGTATAATAATGAAAGTATAAAAAACCTAAAATTAAAGCCTTTCTATATATATATATATATATATATATATATATATATATATATATATATGTTGTTGTTTTATTTGTTTTTATTGGTCTTTACTACATCTACTCATGTAAGAAAATTTTGTAATACTTAATTGATATTGCTGGTTGCTTTGCTTTAATATTTTAGGCGCGTTTTTTTATTTATTCAAATAATTTTATAATTATTATTTAAAAAAAAAATAATTTTCATTCCATTGAAAATGTAATATTATAATTGTTATATATATCCTAATACTCGTAGGTATACCAATAGCACGGTATTACACGTACGAATTGTGTTAAAGTTAGAACAATATTTTAAGATGCCGCATAAACTCACATTTAAGTTATCACGTGTGTTCGTATGTTAATGTTATTTTGAAGGTAAATTTAAACAACACCTTAAGTTATACTAATCCTGTGTATTTGTATAATATGTGTCAAGTAATTGACTAAAATTAGTGGATATAATAGATATACTACTTTAAATTTGAATCGAAATATTGTTCTGTGTTTTTTATTTATAACTCAATATAAAGACTGAAAAATATAGTTGATTCGCCTTTTTCCCAAGGACTACATCCTAATAAAGTACACTGGTAGTAGCTTCTAATATCATTCGGGGTAAAAAATATTTTTTTTTTATTTGTGAGTTTTCAAAATGTACATATGTATGAATTCTTTGAGTTTTTAGATAATATTCTGTCCTATAAAAAAATAACTATAAAAATTAAGTTATTTTAAAATGTACCTTCTCATTGATTTTATTGGCAAAAACATTCATTTTCCAACACAAATATTAGTTCATAAGAATCGTGAATTGTTAATAACTTGAGAA
Organism: Philaethria dido; assembly: GCA_033558755.1. NCBI lineage: Eukaryota > Metazoa > Arthropoda > Insecta > Lepidoptera > Nymphalidae > Philaethria > Philaethria dido. The sequence continues at coordinate 207,025 of JAKGSA010000366.1, read as the reverse complement.
ATATAAATTCAAGATCTTTTGCAAGTTAAGGAAAATAAGGTTGGTACTTCTCGGAGGAATTTTTCCGCGTTATGTTTCGAGATGTAGTAAAATCTCTTGACACCGATTTAATGGAAATTGTTTATACTTTATTATACGATCCATATTTTGCGGAGCTATTCGCAAAAAATATTTAGATTAGGTAGATAAATATTTACTGTGGTTAAAACAATAGCTATTTTATAATACCAATAAGCTAATATCCTATGCCTGTCGTGGCGTAGAGACACAAGCGTGCGACTGTAAACGCGACAGGTTGTGGGTACGATTCCCACTCCAGGAAATGTTAAATTTTCATTTCCTGTTGAGTTCTGCCACTCAGCACGCAATACCTCAATTCGGCGAAAAGTGGGGAAAGGAGTGTCTTAACACTAGGTTCTCAGGTTCTGCTATATGTGGGATACAGAATGATATGATATGAACAGCTGTAACTTTAGTTTCACGTATTATAGTGCATATCTGTTATATTATATGTATTTTGTTAGTATTTATTTATGGGTACACAATGTACGTATTTAACTTTTTGTACCAAGTTCTAGATAGTAAAATTTTAATTAAATTGAAAACCTCAGTGTGATAAACTATAAAAAGATTAAAACATTGAAGCACGAGAGGCGAGTAACTCGTGAGTGCGAGCAATAATTGGCGACTCGACGCTGCCTCGGCGCCTCGAGTGCCTCTAAAGTCCCTTGACATACATCCTTGCGACGCCCGCGGTTCGCTTCGTATATTTTTAAATGTTAAAATTTTTAAAGTAGCATCGGAGGAAGAAAATTGCATTTGCCTTCACGTTTTTCAAACATTTCCTCTACTTGATAAATTGTATTAAAACTAGTCCGTAGTAAATTATTTTTAAATCGGGTGCCGTTTTTGTATTTACTGCACTACACAAAATTGCTGCTTTATATGTTGATATTGAAAAGTTTAAAATAGTTTTTATTTAAAAATAGTTAGTTTAAGGCAGTTATCAGTTTTTTAAGTATTTAAAATATCCGATTTATTTGATTTGAAGACATGACAATGAACAACAAAAAGCTGGGATCAACTATAACTTCTGTTAATTTTCGTTAATTCTTTATTTTTCGGTACACCATTTAAATGCAGTTTGAACAACTGTACGTTAGTTGTAGCATAAGCTTAAGTAGGAACTTAAGTACTCGGTAACATATTTCTATTTATAACTATTTTTATCTCTGGTCTAATTACACAACGCGCGCTGTGCAAATATAATATGACTAGCTTTCCGCCCGCGGCTTCGCCCGCGTGAATTTCGGTTATATCGCGCGATATGATATGGAGTATCCTGTAGTCTTTCCCAAGGTCTAGACTATTTGTCAACATTGATTAAGTGGTTTATGTGTCAAAGTTGTAAACAGTTAAACAATCTTACATGATTTTATGTTTGACAATAAGGAACTTCCTTACAAACTTTCATCCCCTATTTCAACCCCCTCTATCATTTCTTTTGCGTTAAAAAATATCCTATGTCCTTTTCCAAGTTCAGATCTATCTGTATACCGAATTTCATCAAAATCGGTTCAGTGGATTAGGCGTGAAAGCGTAACAGGCAGACAGACAGATAGACAGACAGACAGACAGACAGAGTTACTTTCGAATTTATAATATTAGTATTATAAGGATAAATGCTTAAACGAAAATTGTGCAGCAATATTAATTCACTTCTTGCAATCTGCTTTACGTGAAAATTGAAAAAAAAATATGCTCGTGCTTAGAACCAATGGCAATACAACATTTTCATAAGCCATAACGAAAAAAATCGTTATCCTAGCTAATCAATTTATTATAGGTATGCCTATGAAATGATACAGATCATTGCTAATTTAAATTCCTTAAAAATAAAAATTGATATCACTTAAACCTAATTCAACGAAAGCTTTTAAAAATTCAAAACACATTATAAAAATATTACTTACCAATATAAGATTTCATTAAGAGTGAAGGCTTTTTTAAATATGTTTAATATTAAATTGACGTAAATAAACTTAATTATTCTCAAAGTTAGACTAATTCTTATATTTGAATAAATTGTATTTCAGAATTCGTCTCTAAGTTTTTCTCAAAATTTCCTTTCTTTCAACAACTCCTAAGGACATCTGCTTGTGATACTTGCTGTTATTGTTCTGCTTCCTTTCGTTTCTTAGTAACATTTAAAAACGGGAATATGAATAAAAAATATATAATAATTGTTTCTAACCTTATTTTCTCTTCTCTTCGTTATGCTCATTTTGGGACATTTCGGATTTTAAGTTCTAGTGTTCCATAATCGAAAGTCATATTTGTTATAACTTGTAAATATACCATATTACGTAATAATTAATATTATTTTTTTTACTTTCAGGTTTAAGCAACAAGTCAGATGAGCTTCAAGTATTTGGATTGTAAGTTTTACTTCAATTTATTTAAATTTTGTATCTAGCAACTTCATAAGTACTTAAAGTTCTATTTAGTTATGTAAAAAGAAGCAGCTCCACATCGTATCCCATATAGCTTAGTAGTCACAGTGAAGCTAGTGTTAAGACCCTCTGTTCGTTGCTTTGCGCCCGAATTCCAGACATCATTATTCGAGATACTTAATTATATTATAGACATAAATTTAGAATGGCGGCTTTTTGTGTTTTATAGCTGTAAATATTAATCATTACTGTATATTCCCAGCTCTGGTAGCACTCATATTTATCATGACAACAAATCTAATACAACAAGTCTGAAGTTTGTGACAAGTTGCCCATTACTCTTTATTTCGCGACAAATTAGATTGTTCTCCAATGTCTTGCCGTCAACTTTTTATGTTCTGTAACAAAGGTATTTTATATGATAAACAGTATGCTTAGTGTTATTGATGATTTTAGATTTTCTATAGTAAAATAACTGTCCAAGCGTTTGGAATAGCTGTTTTCCGATATATTTAACAACGGATTCATTAACTAAGTTTCTTTTTGTATTTTTTATAGTTTTAAAGTGGTAATCACACACTTAGGAAACGAAAAACATTTTCAGAAAAGCTTGTATTGTATAAACATTTGAGCGCAGCGGGACTCGAACCCACGCCTCTTACAAATGGTCTAAGCGCTCTGACATGACATAAGAAACCTTAGCGGTCAGAGGGCTTGGACATATATTAAGTAACATACATACATATATTGAGTAACTTTAATAATTAAAGAGGCAAAAAATATAATTAGTTTTTAAAATAAATGGAAATATAAGAAAATAAACTATTTGAAATATTGAACAAATAACCTCTATGTAATAAATGTTTTTTATATGTTTACATAAAGTTACATTCATTTAGTTCTTTGTTTTGAAAGGACTGTTTTGAGAAGAAAAGTGCTTTATATTCATATATTATTATTACACATACAGTATAATTACTGCTTAATTTTTAAATGTTTATTTTTAATACCAATAAAATTATTGGTTACAAATGTAATCTATATATGAAAATTCGGGGAGAATAAAACTTGGTACACTTATAGTTTACATCGTGCTAAGGAGTAATGATAATCTCTTTTTAAAATAATGCATGAAAAATATATTAAATTAATACAATAAATGTTAAACACACTACCATGGTTTGACATGCATGTTTATATGAAGTGACATATACCACTATAGACAACGCGTTGTTAACGCGTTATCGTATATGTATGGGCGGAACACTGAATTTTAGCGTATACCTCACCTTCACAACGTTATTTAAAAAAATAATGAAATATCGACACTGATATCATGCCAGCTAAAAATATCAAAGATCACGACAATCTGTTTTTATTTTTATTTGCATATCTGTAACAGCCCAAAAGCAGTTTAATAGAGCTATCCTTTTTTGGCAGTAAAACAGTTAGAATTACCAATCTCTTAACTTTACTGCCATTTACTTTTGTGACAGTATTTGTAAGTGTACCGAGTCCTTTTCAACTCATTTCAAAAGAAGGAAGAGGTTGTCAATGTGACTGTTTTTTTTATATGATAGCTAGTGCTTATAATTTTGTCGAATTTAAATTTAGTTAAGATCGATTATGACGAGTAGTTTTTGAGTTATTCGTAATAATTGTACTTTAAAAAAAATCTTTTAAGTTACTTTTCTTTTTTGCTAATATTTTAATCATCGTAGATGTAGATTACAGAGAGATTTCACTGTTATACACACATCTACTTCCGTCTAGAAATTCACTCTAAACCTATTCTTGAAGAGTTCGATGATTCTTAAATATAGTTAAACTAAAACGTTATTAAATGTGACCCAAAAATATATCAACTTGTAAAGTTGTATGAAGTTGAGATAGTTTTATTAGTTTCCTGTACGCTTACATATATAAAAGTTCACGAATGTTTGCTTTCCCTCGCTACTGTAAACTATGCTGTTTTAGCGACCCGCATTTAAAAATTTAATTTGGTAAATATGTTACGTTTCCTGTAATTATATAGACATATTAAATAACTGAGGATTTATTATTTTATACAAAATTTATATTTTTTTATTTTTTTATATATATGTGTATGTATGATAGGATTATTTATTTATGTTATATTTAAATATAAATATATAATAATATATACTTCTTCGTCTTTAAAAAAAAATAGTTTATTTCAAAGTCAAAGTCAAAGTCAAAGTCAAATAATTTTATTCAAAATAAGAAGTTACAAGCTTCATTTTTTGAACGTCAAATAATTTACCACCGGTTCACTAAATTTAATGCCTCAGACCTGAGAAGAACCGGCGCAAGAAACTCAGCGGGACTATTTTTTATTTTTTTTTTTTTTATATTCGACAATGGTTTACAATTCTTTATTATTGGCAATGATACCTTTGAAACAGACTGGAGCGAGCATTTCATTCCCAAGGTGTGTTATCATTTATAAAATCACTAATTAGGTAATAACCTTTAACACACAAACGTCTTTTTACAATTTTTTTAAATTGTAAAATGGATGGATGGGTGGATTTATGTAAAGTTTTGTGATACAATGTTTTCAGGTTAATTGTTTGTTGTTTTTCTTTTGTTATTTCGATATAGTGGGGGTATTGTTTATTGATATCGAAATGAGTATTAAAAGTAAAACTATAGCGTGTCTATGATCTATTCTATATTGTCTCTGGTTTACAACTGTCAAATAAAGCAAACGTGTTCATTACTAAAACTGCTCGTTTTATTAGTAATTATAATATATATCATTTTAAATTTGCTTACCTATATTTATTTTCTATATTAAGAAGGTTGGTTGGTAGAGAATGCTAGTTAGCGTTAAGCCCGCCTTTTGTACATTTTTATTTTAATTGGGCAATAAAGAATTTATAAATAAATAAATATATTTCATAAATTACATTGTAAAGTAGTTAGCTCTGCAAAGTTACCAATTCAAATTGCTAATAGTTTTTATGATTTGTAAGCAAACTGAAATCTTTTACTGATTTGCTATCCACCTTCAAATATATATTTATAAGCTAAGATATACATATAAAATTATTTTATAGTTTCCGAATCACTCTGACAAACATCAAGTTCGTACTTTAGGATCATGACACGTGTGCAGATTTTTAGAACTCAATTCGGCTGAAAAGGGGGAACGGAGTGTCTTAACACTAGGTTCTCAGGTTCCCTCGGCTTACCCTGCGGGTGCGGGATACAGCGTGAAGCTATAAAAAAATATGATTTGAAAACAAAAGGAGAAAATCAATTATGCATCTCCATTGACTTCATTTAAAAAACTACATTTTATTGCGACTATTTGTACTGATGACTTTAAGCACATAACAATAAACAAGTATATATCCTTTTTTTTTTAACTTCACGCTGTATCCCGCATATATCAAGGTAGGCAGAGGGAACCTGAGAACCTAGTGTTAAGACACTCCGTTTTCTTACAACAATTAAGTTCCCCACTTTCCGCCGAATTGAGGCATTGTGTGCTGAGTTGCGGTACTCAACGCCGCGCTTTGCCTTGTTACCAAACCCAGGAAATGAAAAACTCCATTTCCTGGAGTGGGAATCGAACCCACAACCTGTCGCGTTTACAGTCGCACGCTTGTGCCTCTGCGCCACGACAGGCGTTAAGTATATATGGATTATATTTATTAAATATAAAAATTAAATATTTATAAAAATGATCGACCAATAATAATATTTTTTGGTATTAATTTCAAATTTTCATTATATTGCTATTTCGTGAAAGCTAACTGCGCTACGCTTTCCACTTAACTGAGTTTCAAACAGTTTCCGACCAATGTTACTACATAATGTAGGTCAGACTCGTCGGCATTCCATTGGCCTGCTGTGAGACAGTAACAGTCTTTTTTACCTTCTATTTTCTTTTATTGAAAACCCGGATTTGCACCTAATCTTTTAAGTGCTCTTAACGTTCTTTGAATATTACAACAGTTTCTCTTTTCACTAATGTTTTAGTAAAATTATTCCTATGTAAGTTTTATTTTAAAAGCTTTTCGCTAAAGGTGAATCTTCTCAATAGTAATTAAATCCATTTAACTAACTCACTTAATCAGAAGTTTCTCACTTAATATTTATAGAATATCTAATTTAAGTATGAAACATTTTTACCATACTAATTAATATAATTACATTTCTACCATATATAATATGCATAATATGAATATACTTTTGTATTAACCTTAAATTATGAAATTCAAAGTACATGAAATGTACTTAATTAGAAGAAAAAAATCTAAAGCTGACCTTTTTAGGTAAATGTAGTGGCGATTGCCCGCATATGTGGAGTGTGTGAATTCATTTTGTTTTTAAGCTTTCACTTGTAGTTCTAGCATCGCTTTATCAAGCTTAAAAGCTCTCATACAAGAGCTTAATAATTTTAAAATGGCCTATGAAATTAGGAAAACTTTCTCAATCCTGAAGTTTCATCGCAGAGTATAATCGCCGCAATCAACTTTGAGCATGTCATTATTCCCTGCCACTAAACTTGGTAACAGCTATTTATTTCCTGAAGTAGGAATGGTCATCAAACGTTCATTTCACAGGTTATTACGACGCATCCTTTCGTTTCCATCGCGCCATGGTGACAGTGATGCATGGTCTAAATTACGTGCCCACAAGACCCTTTTGTGCGTTTCATACGGTATTTTTACTATAAAATAAGGCTTAATATTCCTTGTAGCTCTGCATGTGCTGAAAGTTTGTAGGTGGATGCTCTCGACGGAACTATTGTCCCTTAGAAATAAAACTAACAGACCCTCAGAATTTAGTACGATGCAGTAATTTTTATACTAGAACACAGATTAATTTTTCCGTGAACTCTTGTAGCTGTTGTGTTTTTATACACATTTAAACATCTTTCATTTTTACAGGCTATGTGGAGTTATGTTTTCTTCATTAAAGATTACTCATTACTGAAATACAGTTGGTTTGAACTATATTTTAGAAATACAATTCAGATATAGACGCTAAACTTCTAAATACTACACACAAAACTGTCATTCTGACGGTATACAAAAAATGGACCGCCAAACTCTACGATAAGATATCTTCTTACTTTTACTCGAGTCATCGTTTCCTTCATCGACGATATATAAGGGACTAGTCCCTTGAATATGTGTATATATCCAGACATGTATAGCGTTTAGTAGATTGTGACGTAATATTCCTGTTTTCGTGAAAGTAGTATCTTTTTTGTATCTTTACTTAGATACATTTTTTGTATGAAAAGTGTGCGAATGCGGTTTCTTCCTTATTATATTTCTATTCAAATCAACTTGGCTTTGTTTCACTTATAACGTTTGCCATCATCACGCTTCGCACGCACTTTTTCCGGAGATCGTATTTCCACTTTCCTCGTGACACGTAGACGCCGTTCAGTAAACTGAAACAGAAATGCCAAGTAACCTTACAGCGAGAAACAAAAAGCTATTTAGTAAATATAACAAACATAATATAAAGCTATCGATTCAATTATGTATTAACGAATAAAAGAAATCAAAATGGAGTATTATTTTCTAAAACCTTCTTTAATCAGTATTATATTGGTTTTTTTTCATTTTTTATAAATCATATTGTTTTTTTTGCAGCTTTTTTCTCGCAGCAAAAAGAACCTAGTTTCACGAAGTTCTCCGCTCTCCGCTCAATCTTAGAACATTGCGTGTTAAGTAGTGACATTTAACGCCGCGACTTGTCTTACCAGAGCGAGGAAATTAAAATAATTTAAATATAATATTTCTCATGGGTGGGAATCTAATTCACAACCATTGGCGTGCTATCCCACTGACGCCATGACAGCCTAAAAGTGCTAGTCTTTAAAATAATTTGACAAAAACTGTGACCTATAAACGCTTCATGCAATATATATTTCATTTTCGATACATATTTGCACGTGCGCGTCCAATCGGAATATTAAAGTCAAACACGTACAATATATGCTCAGATCGGAGCAAACTCCAGTAATTGTGATTGCATGAATGGTCACGTGATTCATTTTTACCGAAGTCATATGTACATATTTCACTGTCTGAACAAAACTGACCTAACACATACGTTTTTGATCGAAAATTCTAAAATTTGTGTAATATACTCATTTTTATTAATATGTTGGTATTTTTGATCTAGAAAGAGCTACTATAAATTGTATAAAAAGTGTTATGCGTAATAAGTAGGAAACAAAATATTTTAAAATATAGACGATTATAAAATATCGTCTATACCACTTTCGAACTAATGGTGGGATATCGTACGTGCTATTCATTTACATGCGCGACGCTAAAATCTAATTCTAATGCTAATCCGAAACAAACAACCGAACCCGACCGCTTTATTCATAACCACGGCCAAAGTATACACGACTTTCAATTTGAATAAGTCATAACTCGAAGTTCAAACTGTTCTAACATGTTGCTTGTGCTTATAAAGATTTTATATTAAGTCAAACAAATATGTAAGTCAGTGAAGATAATATGTACCTACATAATTTTATTTTAATTGTGATTTGAATTAACATACTTTATTGTAATTAGATAAAAATTAAAGAATAATCTATGATTTATAACTGAGTGAAGTAACAAAACTAATCAATATTTTCAATTTAATCTAACACAAAATTATTTTCTATTAAAAATACTAACAGATATTTTAATCATTATTTTAAAAAAACTGACACTGACATTATAATACTGATAATTTCGTTCCATTTTATGTTTTGTTTTACCTTGCTTTGTATCTAATTAAAAATCTCTTTATTAAATAGAATATACTTTAAGCTCGCAGTTCTAATTTGTTTATGTGAGTCCTTCTTGTGTGTCGCTTACAAAACTAACAAAAAATATTTTCTTTGTCCACAGATTTACGGCTGCATTTTCCTCTGTCGCTTGCCTCATGCTTAATTAAAAATTTTATCTCCAACTAAAAACTAACAAATTAAATTTTACTGTCCCAGTGTTATTTATTACCTGACATAAATGAAAAAGTAACATTTCAAAGTAAACTGTATAATATAGAGGCAAAAGTGAATATAACTTAATATAGAACAAAAAGTGATGTAGTATCATTATAAAATACAAAAACGAACAAAGAAGTGACATAATAGTGTGAAAATAAATGTGAATAGTGCATTCGAATGGAAAGTAGACAAACGATGAGTGTTATGTGGTTATAATAAGGCTATAGTAAAGCAGCGGATCGTAAAGCTGGGTCCGCAACACGGCGTCGCCGGTGGACGGCCGTGCGGGTGCGGGCGATGCGGAGGCGCCGCCCGCGCCCGACCCGGAGGCGCCCGCCCGCCGCCGGAGACCCCGCCCGCTCTACCGCCGTCTCTTCCACTACGTACGCACCGCGTGGACCGGCGTCAAGTTTGCTCTTGGTAATATTTGCTACTTAATTGAGTTGTCTACGCGAATGTGGCTTAACTTCCACATAGGACAGTTACTTAATTTGATAGTTTACTTTGAATATGAATAGGAATAGTAATAACTTAGTTAATAGGGTCGACTTGTAAAATTTAGTATATTTGAATCTCATTTTTTTATTACTTTCAAATTAAAAAGAATACGAAAGTATTACTAAAATGACATTAGCCAAAATTACTCATATTATTTATTTATTTTGTAAATATTCGTTATTTTTCTTTTTCACATATTTTCTGACAAATTTATTAATATTATATAATATAATATATAATATTATAGATAAAGTAAAATATTACAAGCTGAGGATTGAGACTCGCCAATCTTTTAAATTATAAATATTTATGCTCTTTAGTACTAATATTATAAATGCAATAGTTCGTGAGGATGGATGGATGCGTGTTTATTACTCTTTCACGCAAAAACTACTAAACGAATCTAAATGTAGCTTTACAGTAATATAGGTTAGGTAAGATTTTAGACTCAACCGATTAGTATACTATTTATAATTTTAACGAAACAAACAATTTTAAATGTAACTACATCAATGATACTAATTGATAGGGTTAACCCTGTCTGAAATGGAAAATGACAGTAACAAGAAATTTCACTTAAGCTGAAATATGAATCTTCTGCGTGATTCAATTATGAATTTATGTAGATTACTATTGCTTGGCAATGAATTTTAATATTAATTGGCCATTAATTTCTATTTGTCAATTCAAAAATGTGATTTACGTTCTTAACTTAATATAATTTTAACAATTAAAATTATTTTAGAAAAGTTAAAATTAGTTTAGAAAAATAAGTTTTGATAAGTGTATAAAATTTTTAACGTAGATGGATCATATGGTTAAGTGATCAGAGAGCTTAGACGGTTTCCTAATGGCACAGGTTTTATTCCCGCTATGTTCATTGTTTTATACGTTGTCTAAAAACGTATTTCTTTCCTTAAGTTTTAATCACTCATTATGACTCTATCATTATGACTTCAAAGTATTAAAAATAACTCTAGTTTAATAATAATTTCAACATATTCTCGTTATAATTGCGTATTATGCGTAGAAATTGTTATTTCATACATTAAAACAACATTACACATAAATTATATTCAAACAGACAACAATAATCCTAAGAAGCTTCCACGCATACGTAATATTTTCCAAGCAACCCGTAAAACTTTGATAATTACTACGCTACATCCTCATAAACGTTATGGTGCTGAACATAATATATTTTGCCGCAAGCTAAAGTCACACCCTTACTATAACCTCATAATTTTTAATGTTACTGTTGTTTTATGAACGGTAGCTAGAATTAATATTTTTGATTATGTATGTACACACTATAATGATGAGCTTTTAGGCTCTCGCCTCAAATTCAGATCTGTTTATGATCTATTTTATATAATAAGCGACATGTATTACACACAAAATTATTTTGTCTTATAGTTATTATAATGATAAAAGAAAACCTTAGTTTCATGATAGACTTACCATTTCATATTATTAAACCAATTAAAATTTTAACAAAAAAGAAAATCGACTTCAAATAGAATACAGTAAAAAGTAAAATTATTACGAATAACTCAAAAACCACGCGTCAGATCTTAACTAAGATTAAATTGGATCACATCAGAAGTATTTATAAGCTATCAAATAAAAGACAATTATCAAAATTGGTTCACCCAGTAAAAAGTTATTCGGTACATACAGAAAAATACAGTCGAATTGGGAACATCCTCACTTTTTTTAAAGCCTAATAATGTAGCAGAGATAAAAAACTGTGTATAAACATAAAGTAATAAATTACTGTTTTAAGTCCCAGATCGGTCCCTTATCTTACTGCGAACTTTTACATTCCTTGTTGTATAAAAATGGAAGCCTATAAAATAAAAAATAAATTTTCTTACAGATTTGTTCACAAAAGATTTTAAATGTTATTTAGAAGTGGAGGAAAACAGTAACTTACTTACTAATACTTTCAGTATATAAAGAATTTTTAACAAGGAAATGAGGTTAACGCTTGTCGTATTAATAGCCAATAATTTAGAACGTAATAAATAAAATAAAAAAAATAAATTTGAAGTAAAGATAATTAGATCTGAAGTAAACTTAATATACACGCATACTCTTCAGAAGGATTAAAAAATATATATATAAGATAGTAATATACATACTATATACGTAGATACGATAATCGAAATGTTAAAATAGAAAATACAGGCTAATAAGAAATTAATAGAATACAAAGAGTCAAGTACTCATAAATTTTAAATATTGTTAAACAATTATCGATATAATAAATTTGTTGCGCACTTGCTAAGACAAGAAACTCCTTAGCAAACCATGGATTCACCTTGCAAGTGCCAGGGTCATCGCGTTGCGGAGAGACTAGAGAGATACGACCCACGCCTATATTTAAAGGGCCCCTTTAAAAGGCGCATTAACGTTTACCTTCACTATCCGCGGTCGTCTCTCTACTTAACCAAATTTGATCCTAGTAGGTCCGCTGACGATATACGTGCTAAAAATAATAGAAAAGCCAAGATCTTTTAGCAGATTATAGAGACGATATTTAATAATGTATTCATAAAGTTTTATCTTTACCCGCAAATAGCTAAAGATAAATTTATCTCATACTGTAGGAGTATATACCAGAATAATTGAGCTATTGTTTGATTAACTTGCAACTAAGATGTTTGATAAACGGATTACCGATACGGTACCGATGATAATTTCGTCTTGTTTTACAATTTAATTTTATTATAGAATTATAATTAATTTATTATGAATACAATGAATTGGTTTATATTTAAATATGCCCTTAAAATCAAAAGTTGAAACAAAGCCAAGAGTCGTCTAGACGAGTCGTCGAGTTGCAAATGATTGGCGTCATAGCATAAAACCACTCAGTACCGCATTGTGTTGTGTACACACAAAGACACGTAGTTAACGATAGTTATAAATTCATCAGAACGCGCATAAAATATAAACACAGTGTTCGAAAACTTTGAACAAACGCAAAATGTCCATGAGAAATTGCTGCTACATGTTGAAAAAAACCGAATGGTTGAAAATGTAGCCGCAAATAAATGATAGCGCGAACAAATTAAGTAGAGTAAGTGAAAATGTTTTTCAAACAAAGTTAGCAACATTAACGGTAGTAAAAACTCAAAAATCCAGTTCAGTGAAGAGTAAAAAGTTTGGCAAAAAGGAAAAAGTAGCACCTCAAAAGAAAAGAGTTCGTGGAAGCGCAGTCAGACCCTAAAAAGACTTCATTCAAAGAATGTTTTGTTCACTTTTTCATTACATCGGAAACTGTACGAGGACTACTGTTAAAATTGTTTTAAGTAAGTTTCTGTGCAACTTTAACGTTCATTGTTTATTTTCAGAGTGCTAAAACCTGACCTTACGTCCCAATTCTTACACTTATTATCTACGCTCCGCTGTGTTCGTCAAGCATTTTCCTTGCTAAAGAACATACAGTATGTTTAAATATACTTTATCTATCATGATTGTAATCAATTGTACTTTATTTTATTAAAAAAATACAATTTTAAAACTAAAAATATATTTTCACTCTTAAATTTAAGCAACCTTTCTCTGTTACATCGTAGCTACTAATATGCATATGATTTTTAAGAATAACACATTTGTAATAAATACATTTGCGATATTATCATAAAAAAACAACTTCTTATTTAAATAATTAATTAGCAAATCGCAGTATATAACTAAAAATATACGTGTACAATACTGTATACTAGTATATTTATATCCCTATGTTAAATTTCTGAAGCCGCTGATTGAATTTGAAGTAGTAGTAATTGCATCGGAAGTAAATATCAGGTTACGTATATACTATCGAAACTTCGTGAAAGTGTTCGAATTTTCGTGTGCCCTTATTCTGTATTTGAGTGGATCTGACGAACAATTTCCTACGGGCCTGCCTCAAACGAAACGTGCCACCAAACTTTGTACCAACATTCACAATTTGGAATTAATGAAATTTCCTCTACGCTCTGTATCTATTACGGTATAGTTACCTGTGGATATTTACTAATTGCATTTTAATAGTTTCCTATAGCGATGATAAATTGATATAAACTTATTTCGAGCGCTGTTAATGATTCTTACGATAGAAGCAATATATTAAAGAGAGCCAAAAGTAAATAATTAATTTTATTGAATAATATTGATAATTTTTAACCAAAAAATAATTTGAAATTAATTCCATAACGATAAAATTAATTTATATTTAATTTAATTAAAGGACTTTACTTCCATAAGAATAAGAACACTTCTGTCCGGACAATCGACGTAAAAGTGTTATAACAATAAAACCTCTGTAGACTGAGTCGAACGCGCCAATAAAAGCAGATGGCTGAGGTCACGTTCTATGAGCCACCGCTTCGCCGTAAACTATTCCATCACAATGGGGGACTGGCATAAAATGACAACAGCACACTGGTTATTATATACAGACCTTCCAACAATTTTCATGATTAAACATGACTTTATAAAGGTCGAAATAGGCCATTAGGATAACAGTTAAAAAAATTCAAGTCAGTGTAAGCGTTATCTAAACAAAAATATATAAATTATGAAGTTACTCGTAATATTCCACGGAATGTCATTTTTTTAAAGTATTTATATTGTTTCTTTTCCTAAAGCTTATTAATTTTCCTCACTCCTTTGATAGCTAACAACAAGGATAGACTTTCTTGTCACTAATTAGTATAATTAAAACGCCAGTTCAATCACTACGCTGTTGATTTACTTTTAATTAAAGTCTTTCGTAATAAGAAAATCTAAGCTAGCACCTAAAATATAGTAGTTTCCACTAACCTTTGAATATTTAGCCTTAAAACGTGATTTAATGATATGAGCTTGAAATAAAGAGGAGTACTAGAATAATGCTGAATAAGATGTATTATGCAAGATTAAATGGATAACGAGACAAAGCGACGCCTCGAGAGAGCTACGTAAATTACATCGAAATGTATAGATAGAAGATAGTTAAGAATTTTAAAACTCAGTCTGTCGATAGAATAAATAACTAGATGTCATTTAGGTCTTTTTACTTATTCTTAGTACTGGTGTATTGTGATTTAATGAGTTTTTGAGAACGGTAATAAAGATTAGAATCTTTTATTTAGCAGAGATGGAGGTCCATCTATATCCATATATTTATTATCGTTTATTTTATAAACTTTGATGTATTTTCACCTGCCCCAATATCTACCTGTCTGTCTGTCTTTCTGTTTGTCCGTAATCAAATTTGCTCAGTTAAATTTGACCCACTTCCCAGTTTCCATTTAAGTGAAATTTGGAATAAACTTTAATTCCCATGACAATGAATAATCAAATTGATGTCGTTGTAAGTCCCATATGGCCGCCACAACAAAATGGCGGATTACATATTTTTGTATAATTACTCCATCTATGGGTAGCAAATGAAGGGTTTGAATTTCAACACATAGCAGACTATAAAGTAAAGTAAACTACATGAGAAATTGTTTTTGTATTTGTCTCCTTTGATTTTTTTTTGCTTTATGCAGTATCCCCCGCATATAGCAGGGTAGACAGAAGAAACCAGAGAACCTAGTGTTAAGTCACTCCGCTCTCTTTAACATCAAACACCGCGCTTGGCCTTGTTACCAAACCCAGAAAATCAAAATACTAAGCTTTTACATTTTCTGGAGTGGGAATCGAACCTACTACTTACTGTGCCTCTGCGCCACGACAGGCATTTAAAGCATTAAATCATTACACATTTCTCGAAAACTTTAAATGCCTATTCGGTTTCTAAAATACAATTCTGTAAATGACAGGCGGGCAGACGGACGATGAATGTTCAGTAACAAAGTCCCTTAGGCATTTCAGATATGGACTCCTTGAAAATATATTTTGTAACTTTATGTTAAAAATATTTGTCAGAATGTATTTGGGGACTGCACGCTAGGATTATAAGTTTATATCATCGCAGAACGCTCTTATAGGTAAAATATAGTTATTTACCACTAGGTGTTACTGATTGATTACCTGTGCATAGTGCTATTCTTAATCTGGCTGTTCCAAATTCATTGTTTCTACAGAAGCAAAATTTTAAATGGCGAATGGTTGGGAACGGAACTGTTGAAAGAGAACGGAGTGTCTTAACACTATGTTCTCAGGTTCCCTCAGGTACCCTGCTATATGTAGGATACAGCGTGAAGCTACAAAAAACAATAATAAAAAATATTATTATACACCTTTATTCATATTGTAAAATGCGATATAATTTCTCAAATGTGCGAAAGGATAAAGGAGTGTATTAAACCTGGGCTGTCTCTGGTTATCCCGCTAAATATAAGTGTAGCGTAATAATATAGGACCAAAAAATGTTTATAACTTTTCCTTTTAACTTAACTGTATCCCGCATATAGCAGGGTAGGCAGAGGGAACAAGAGAACCTAGTGTTAAGACACTCCGTTCTCTTACAACAATTCCGTTTATCACTTTCCGCCGAATTGAGGCATTGCGTGCCGAGTGGCGGAACTTAACGCCGATAAGTTTTCCTTTTCATTATTATGTATAAATCAAAATATGACTATTATACAACGTTTTTGCAGCTTTTCAATAAGTACGTTAATAGCACATTATTACCATTATTATCATACCAGGAAAATGGATATAAAATATTATTGACGAAATGTAATTTAAATTATTTACTTCAGCACTTGAGATCGCAGGTTATAATTATCTGTATTTTCCTCAATTTGCCAAGGTCCTATTTGAATGAAAGCTTGCTAAATCGTATTTGGATATAATTTTTTAAGCATTTTTTACTTTTTCTTTTACATAGATATAATTATAGTATAGTATAATACATAACCTTATATCTTTTAGTACAATCAGTTCGCGTCCATGTGTAGTTCGTACTAACAAAAGTACAAAGTACTTATTGCTGCATGTAGTATTGACATCTAGCCGAATATAATTCCACTGTAGGTTAGCTTGGTTTTGTAGTATTTGCGTACCAGTATACATACATAATACTAAAATAAAACATATATTTTTCTAAGCTTCAGTTCGATTATTTACAATTTTTTATTTAAGGTGTGAAATAGATGAACATTTATTTTTACTTTAAATCAATATATCACGTCAGTGACATGCGTAAAGCTGTTAACTAAACATCAACGTGGCGGCATTAAGAAAAAACTGCGCGTTTTTGGCTAAGCGCTAAATATTTGTTTATTATTACGCGTCAATTTGTATATACATATGCGGCTAAGCGATCGCTATTTATTGAACACGAATCATTGTAATAAAAATGTATGCATTAGATACTTTGTAATGGAATCATTTAATTTGTTTTATTTTAATTCATACTATACTATACGGTATAATTTTTTTAGCTTAAATAAAAGTGGCAGGAATAAAACTGAGTGTCACAACACTCCTCTCTCCGCTTTCCGCCCAAATTTCAAGTTATTTCATTTTGAGTGACGAAACTCACTGGCGCATGTAAAAGTGCGTAAGTAAGGTGGTGCGTAGCATAATTTCAATAATTTAATGTCATTATAAAGCATTATTAGGCTAAATATTCGTTTTCTGCACTTCTTCATGTAAACTTTCATTTTTTATATTACGATAACTAAAGCTTTTGCTACGACCCTACTTTTACCCACGAGGTGTACACGTCCAAAATCCACTTACCAACAAAATGAGAAAGGCATTAAGACCCCAAGTGTCTCAGCAATCTTTGTACGATGCTCGCAACTATTCACGTCTGTAGTCCATGAAATACATATGCATCTCTTACTTTTTGTGGGGTTGACAGAAAAATCTTGGTGACATCACATGATGTTGTGGATAACATCATGTGATGTCTTGCCTATTTAAAAACTTTTACTAGTCGCGTAAGGGAAAGCCAGAAACTCTTACTAATGTATCTAACTAATGTATCTGTACTGAGAAGATATTTATATTTTAGTATAAATATTCTACCCAGTAAAATTAGCATTTTCTAACAATAACCAAATAAATATACCCACGCATGTACAAGTGCCTGCACTTTAAATATCTTGAAGAATTTAAATCATAGAGCTTCTCTGCTTTCGCGTTACGTTAATTCATTAATTCTAGTATTTACCAATAGTTTCATGCTTTTCCTTCATAGCAAGGTTCTCATCAGAAAGAGTTTAGTGACAAGACACTTTGTTTTCCTCTTAAAACACCATTCAACTTTTTTCAATATAATTTCATCGATAAATAGATGTTTAATTTAAACATTTTACAGTACCTACATTTTATTTGTATCAAAAACAACGTCGTAATATGTCAAAAAGCCTTATTTTACAAAAAAAATTGGTGTTCGTTATCTACAAAGCACCAAAGCGTTCATTGGAAATAACAATACTGTAATCGTATATATGATACAAAGTAGCGTATTGCTGAAATACAATATTTGTACATTTTTGTACGTGCGCATTTATGTACAGATTTATTTTATTCGTTTTTGTGACGACTTTTAACAGCTACTTTTAGGATATATGTAGTATAATTTAAATTTACATAAATAAAATATTTGTACGTAACAATAAAGTGTTATTTTTGACGAGGCCATCGTGATACACTGGATCACAGTCTGTTAATAAATCACAAACGGACGGTTAGTGGAGAACGGAGTATCCTGAGACTAAATTCTCTCCGCTACTTAAGAAAAATCGAAAAACCATTTATACTATTTATACTTATTACCTATAAAATAAAATAAACTAATAATATTAAAAATATATCAATCTTATAACATAATTTATTTGCACCTACAACTATAATCATTTCTTGCAAAAATGTATACAAGGAACCAATTTGCCAAGTTGAAAGCTAGTGTTGAATGAAGAAGATAATCGTAAAACAAAATTAGAAACGGCATTGTTATATTCTAAGGCTGGCTAAGGTCGTTCTCTGTTAATGAACCTGGAACCGGCGGCTGTACAAGAATAGCGCCGCTGTTTACGTACGTCCGCTACTGTATACAATGCGCATCACACTCGACCCCACTGTAAATAGGCCTTAAATTCATCAAGTGCTCATATGTAAAGCGAATATGAGAGATTAGAGTCGACTTCATGATATAAATGTTTGTATTAATTAACTTATATAAAATCTTTTTTTTTATTCGTATAGAAAATTATATTTTTTTTAAAACTACAATTGGTAAATGTATTTGGAGGGTTTTTAATATATAAAGAAATATGTTCATATTCATATATATAAATGTGTACTTACGAATACCAAAAAAAAAATTAAGTGAGAAAATGATCATGTGCTTAAATACGCCAGTTTTTAAAAAAGATACTTAAGTCTCATAAAGTGAAAATCAATAAAACATCTCTATAGATTCTCCTGTTTTGATGTAATTATTTCTAATTTTCGTATGTGGACTGATATGCACATACCAGTATATTCGCGGCTTCGCGTACAAAAGGTGTTTTCAGGGCGAATTTCACACGCCAAAATGTCCGTCAACATTGACATGGAAAACTTCTCTTTCAAGAAAAATCTGAGACGCCGAACGCTCAACACTATACGATCGGCTGTGACGGCGCTCAGGCAAATCGCGAGTAAGTGCTTTTAAATTGAGTTCTGCGAGAAACAATTTACGTTTGTTTGTTCCAGTAGAGCTAAGCTTTCAAACTCGCGTAGAACACTATTAGGCTTTTACCCTCTGACTCAAGAAGTTTGCCGAATATTTCGTTACGCTATTACTAACAAAGTTCCAAATTTATTATTTTTGTGAAACAAATGTTACTACTACTGCCAAAATATGTAATATAAAAGTATTTTGTTCTTTCCAAAATCTCCATAATTTCTTGACTACATTTTCGCTCATTTTTAACATTATTACAACATTTGCGGCTGATATATTCTAATAATACGCCTTTATAATAAATGGTAAGAAAATTCTGAACACGTTATGCTATAAAAATATTTTATGAGTTCGTTATTGCTTGGCAATACAATTTATCTCTGAAATAAGTGTAGATTCAAAAATGATTAAATAGAGATGTTTTAAGACTTTGGATACATCTGTAGATCTACGTCGTAATAAATATAAAATTATATTTATGCAAAGCTATAACTTTATTTATAACTATTTTGTTTGCGCTAAAACAAGTTTATAAAGTATATTTAAATGATATAAGAAAAATATATATTTTTTTGCTAATCTTCCATAAGCCACTGTATGCTAGTGCAGACTTTTATGTAAACACATTATTTTGAAATAACTCTTAAGATGTAATGGAAAACACTAAACATTTCTTGTAATTTATTATTTAATATTTTTCTTTTATATATCAGATAAAAAATTACAAGCTCCTCATTTGTCATTACAATCCTCAATTATAAAATCTTTGATAAAATAATAACCCTTAGAGATATTCAACGGCAACAATTAGATATACTAATGTATAATCTTTTTGTGCTGTTATCATTAGAATAAATTTATACCGATAAGACCACATTTTTCTTTCTATATATTTTAAGATCTCTACAAAATAGCAGCTTCACCATTTATCCTACATAACAGGGTAGTCAGAAAGAACCTTGTCCAAAAGACACTCCATTCGGCGCTTTTCACCCAAATTTAAATTTTATGTAAAGTTGCGAAACTCGGAGAGGGAGAAAGAGGTTAGGACCAGAAACATGAAAATAATTTAAATATAATAATATCCCAGAGTAAGAACCCACAACAAATTTCCTTTACAGTTGGAAAATGTTCCACTGCACCACGATGGCCGTAAAGATCTCTATAAATTGTATTAACCTTAGTGTAAAGGAAATGGTTTTTATGTTATGTTGAATATTAATATTACAAATATCCCACATTATTTTGATTTACATATATATATATATATATATATATATATATATATATATATATATATACGATGATATATGAGGTTTGAAAAAATCCTAAATAGGAACAACAAAACAATTCAGTTTTACAGTTTCAATGTTCCATCAATCTTCGTGTCTGTCGCTATATACTGTAGTGGTAATGCAACGCAACAACTTGTTAAACCATCACGTACAGAACAATAATAGCCTGCCATAAGTTGTTCGCGCAGACATCTACACTCACCAGCTGACCGTAAATCGACGCGCGTGGTCACGTATACTACTATGTTACTGTAGATAGCTATTATGAATTTACTATTTTAAACCGATACAGACTGATTGGTTGTCCATTTTTGCTTTAAAGCTTTTTATTTATAAACTCGAATAATAGCGGAAGCCATTATGACACAGGAGGACAGCTAATGACTGTAAACACGATTGGTTGTGAGTTCGATACCCCCCTGGGATATGATTGTTATGGTTGCTTTTTATTAGGATTATTATTTTTCCGATTAATGACATAAAGCGCGCCATTAATTTTCGCCAATTTACTCACATTGTCTCGAATTTAAGTGGAAAACGGCGAACGGAGTGTTTTGACACTAGTTTCTCTTTCATTATTCTGCTATGACAAATGGGGTGCGAAGCTAGAAGCAAATAATAGCTATGCTTTAATTGCTTTTGTAGAATTAAAGATGAAAATATTTAATAATAAATTACTAAGCCATTTACTTATATAAGTTTTAATGTTACAATAAGTCCCAAATTCAATTCAAACATTAGTTCAACGTGTGAAACAATAAATTCTATATATTTAACCGCAATATGGTAGCTAGCAAAAACAAGAACAGCTACAATCTTGAAACTATAACTATTATACTAATTGTACTAAAGAAAGTTTGAAACTTGTAAGCTTTTATAAGCTTTCACGTACAATGTTTTAACCTTAGGATTGCTATGTACTTCACGAGCGCTTGTTCAAGTGCGATATGTTCGTACTTACAATTAGAGAATGTTTTATTTTTATATTGAATTAGAGTGGAACAAATAATTTGTCTATGAACCAAGAATATTAGCAACTGAAGTTATAGGTGATTTTTAGACTTATTAAATTTTAAAAGTAATAAGTAAAACTATTATTTTTTCTAGTACAATAGGATTTATCACTAGCACATTGTAACTATTTCGAAATTCATGTACATAATTGGTTCGTTTTCCAACGTTAATTTTTTACCCGACTGTCAGAAAAGGCTTATGTTCTTCGCGTGTGTCATGTATATTTGTAATATTCTTTATTACCTCATATCTTCCAAACCCCTGGACCGTATTATATAATTAAGGTGACTTTAGATTATATTGATACTCCAAGTGTCCTTAGGTATGTGACGTCACTTTTAATTTAATATAGCGCCCTCTAGAGGTAATTACGTCATGAATAAAACGAAAAAATCGTTGATGGGTACCGTTCGAGGTATCAAATGAAAGGACTTAAGTAACACATTTGAAATATATAACACATAACTAGCTTTTATAGCTCAGTTTATTTGTATTTGCTTCCTAAATTTGAAGAATTAGTTCAGTTGGGTTTCTTGTTCTTTATAATTATGTGTGTTTTTATAACATATATTTTATTATTTATATTTTAGGGTAGGCAGTAATTTACATTATACCTTAGGTAATAATTTGCTTTCATATATATTCAATTTATTTCATAAATAATAAGCATTCACTTATAATAAAATTTATTGTGATTGAAACTCGCTCACATATTTGTGCGTAAATATTCCATAACATACCTCTATAAATTAATGGAAAAAGGTTGCTATTGTTCTCGTGTAGTACTTCGAAACGGACCTTATTTTGTACCCTAATTTTCATTTTTCTATACATTCGAACGTTCTCCCATTTCATTGTATGTGGGAAGCACTTCTAAAAGACTTAGGACGTGAGTTTCCGGAACAATTCGCCAAGTATTTGTGAAACGTCAGCGACTATAATGAAGACGTCATTCAGATGCTTTAGAGAAGCCATTGTACTCGCCCCACCTTAAAAAGCCCTGTCATCACCTAACGTATTACTTGCGGTACTATAATTTATTGAATCAAAATTAAGCCGATTTGTAAACGGCCTGCCTTTGCCTGATACAAAAACCTTTGCGGTTTATAAAAAAACCGTGCATATAAATTACTTTAGTGTCTATTTACCCAATTTCGAAAAAAATGAGATGGTTCTAAATTCCACTGTTTCTTTATGTTTATTATCACATAACTTTTTATTGGGTGAACCAATTTTGGTGATTCGTAGTTTTTGAGTTATTCGTAATTATTTTACTTTTTAGTATTTGACGTCAGTTTATTTTATTGTCAAAGTCAAAGTCAAAGTCAAAGTCAAATAATTTTATTCAAAATAAGAAGTTACAAGCTTCATTTTTTGAACGTCAAATAATTTACCACCGGTTCACTAAATTTAATGCCTCAGACCTGAGAAGAACCGGCGCAAGAAACTCAGCGGGTTGATTGTAAACTTAACGTAAAAGAAAAAGTAACCTGTAATACCTAAGAAATAGTATCTTTAAACAAAATGTACTCTAGTCTCATAATAGTTTATTTCTTGAGCAAATCACTCTCAAACCGTTACTCAAATTTATGTTTACACATTTCCTGACCGTAACCTTTTCGTTTTGCCCAGACTAGAATTTTCCTATTTATAGTTGCGTAGTATATCTGCGTCAGATAAACGTAACACACGGAAATTAACTGTGTCGTGAACATGTGGCTGAAATACATGATATTATATAAATAATATATTATGAAAGATTTTCGATTACAAACTTTTAAAAATTCATATAAAATCCATCTTGTATTTTGATTGCATTAGATTCCATAGATGCAAATCATTATAATATAAACATGCTATAAGAGAAATCATCGTGGTGAAGTACAAAACGTCTTACTGTTAACGCGATGATTTACAATTCGAATTTCACTTGGATTTTAGAAATATATATTTTTTTCATTTCACATACTCTGATAAAAGAAATACTGCTTTGGATTTTGCCTGAAATACTATGCAATGAACAGAATGTGTCAATACTTATCTTTATTCACCATTCTATAAGCATGAAAAACATAAAATTGCTTATTTAAAATGCATATTTAAAAATATATGGTAAGTAATAATACAGTGTTTAAAGCATCATACTTCTTATCAGACAAGATCAAATTAAGTTCTCTCTGGCAAGTTTACATAATATAATGGTATTACTACGCTGCGGCATTTAATTAATTTGAACCTACAATAAAAGGGTTGTTTCAATCTTTGCTCAATAAATTTAATAAAATTACGACGAAGAAAGCCAAACTCGCTAGTTTCGTCGTCGAAGTATTTTATTATAATTAGATTTTTTTTAGCTTCACGCTGTATCCTACACATACCAGACAAAGGGAACCAGAAAAGCTAATGTTAAGACACTCCGTTCTCTTTTAGCATTCCTGTTCCCCATTTTCCGCCGACTCGAGGCATTGTGTGCAGAGTGGCGGAACTCAACGCTGCGCTTAGCCTTGTTAGCAGAGTGAAGAAAAAAAATATTAAATATTATTTAAAATTTTCATTTCCTGGAGTGAGAATCGAACCCACAAGCTGTCGCGTTTACAACCGCACGCTTGTGCCCCTGCGCCACGACAAGACGATCGGTTTGAATTAACTGTAATAGATTTATAATATAATGATAAAACTGAAAAAGGTCAATAAAATAATTATATAACTCGGAAGTCGCAAACATTCTATGAAAAAATATTTTTGTATTTACATTTAATAAAGATCCACATAGTTCATCAATATTTTGAAATAAGATTTGGCGCTTTAACTATTATAATTATTGTTGATACTTGAAAATGTACTATATATATTTGCTTAAAATTCTATCACAATTGGATTTTATTGATTTTGATATCCAGTTCTGAGCAGAAAAAAGCTTTTAAAGTTGAACTAGTAACAAAATCTTTATACTAGTAGGTATTACTAATAAAATTTAAACCAATGCAAGCACGTACATATATAAGAAAGGTGTGAGATATTTGAATAAATTATATCTTAACGTTAACCCAATTTCAAAGCATAAATTATGCGAAATGTCACAAATGGGACGCCGCTTTTAAATCCACCAAGTCTCCTTTGTTTGGCTGAAATGATTTATTAAGTACTAACACCTTTATCACGACTTTGCCTTTAAAACGGTTTTTGTTAGTTTTTATAATTTTTATAGTGTATGACATGAATACATATATACTTACATTTATATTTGAAGCCTGTCGTGGCACAGAGGCACAAGCCTGTGACTGTAAACGCGATAGGTTGTGGGTTCGATTCCCACTCTAGGAAATGGAAATATTAAATAATATTTAGTATTTTCATTTCTTCGCTTTGGTAACAAGGCAAAGCGCGGTGTTGAGATCTGCCACT
The DNA here is from genome assembly GCA_033558755.1 of Philaethria dido. Taxonomy (NCBI): domain Eukaryota; kingdom Metazoa; phylum Arthropoda; class Insecta; order Lepidoptera; family Nymphalidae; genus Philaethria; species Philaethria dido. The sequence goes on along the minus strand of JAKGSA010000366.1, from coordinate 181,750 downwards.
CAGCCACTCAGCACGCAATGCCTCAATTCGGTGGAAAGCGGGGAACGGAAATGTTAAAAGAGAACGGAGTGTTTTTACACTAGGTTCTCTGGTTCCCTCTGCATATCCTACTATGTGCGGGATACAGTGTGAAGTTAAAAAAAAGTTTATAAAATAATGCTGCTCATAATTTTGAACTACTTTTATCTTAGTTCAAGTATAGGGCATAGCGCTATATTTTAGAACTTACTATATCATTTTTATTTCTATATCTATACCCTTTTTTAACTTTAAGAATCTCAAACTCTATAGAATATGTAGGAAAAACTCTAGTACTAAGACACTCAATTCTTTACTTTTCGCCTTATTTCAAGATGTTGCGTGTTGAGCAGTGAAAATTAAGACGCCTTTTCTTCCCAGAGCAGAATAATAAACTTATTGTTTAATCAATATATTATAGTGAATTTATACAAAATCCATATTTTTTATTCCATAGCGAAACTTCTTTTAAACATTTTATATACAATAAATATATATATATATATATATATATATATATATATATATATATATATATATATATATATATATATATATATATATATATATATATATATATATATATATATATATTGTACATATATATTTTTTTGTTTTAATTTATCATTACTTTCTCTCTATGTTATTTTGTTAATATATTTACAACTTTAGTACTGTATCGTTGGTAAGAACGCTTGTGAGGTGGGCGTTAATAACCGCAACACAGTTTTATACTAATGCGGTTATTATCGTACAATTTTGTTTTTCTGATGTCCTGCTAAATGTTGGAAATGAATAAATAAATAAATAAATAATAAATAAATATATATATATATATATATATATATATATATATATATATATATATACTAAATAATTTTAATAAATTATAAGTATACTCAATACTTATAAATGTACTCTATAATTATTTACGTTTTTCATTGTATTAAGAAGCAGCAAATTTGGAATTGTGCTGAAGTCCTTTTAGTACGAGGCTTATTCAATCACCATTTACTGCAGACCTACCTAAGTTGCCAAAAAAATAGCTAGCTGACTATTACTACCCTATTTGCTTGCTCAGATAAGTCTGGGTCCTTTTGTAGATTCAGTAGTATATCATTGACAATGCCTTGTTGAACTGAGCTGGGTTTACAAAATCTTAGTAATATTTTTGTTAAATCTTTATTATTTAAATTTTGTTTAAGAAATGAGGCCATTGTGGTGTAGCGGAATAATTCACTGTAAATCTGATAAGCTGTAGGTTCGATTCTTACTCAAGGGAATGAAAAAACTCTGGTAATACATGCGCGGCGTTGAGTTTCGCTACTTATCAATTATACAATCTCTCTAATTCGGCCGAAAACCGGCGAACAGAGCGTCTTAATACTAGGTTCTCTTTGACTGCCATGTTATGCGGGATATAGCGTTAGTTTTTTTATTTCTTCATGGAAAAACTACCAAACGGAACCGTAATATGGCAATAAATTATATTTCTTTTTGTGTAGCTTGCCCACTATTTAATTAGCTTAGGTTTAATCCGTATTTGTTTTAAGATAACTGTGTAGTTATACAATACATAAAATAGTCTTTAACTGCCAATGTGGCTCAATAAAATAGAATGAACAAAAAAGCTACATATGATTTATAAGGTTTAAGTTCTTTAATCCTTATATTATAAATATAAAAAATATATTGTTTAGACTAAATGAGGTACGAGTATAGAGATTTAGTGCATTACTCCTAAAAAAATACTCTCCGATACTATCAAATAAGTAAAAAAAATGTTTTTCATACATATAGGCATCTCATTTTCTTTCCTTTATCTTTTGTATGAAAATTATTTGATGCGGAAACAACAAACAAACATGAAAGCCTCAAAGGCGTGAAGCAAAGCAATTAAAACCAGCGCAAAGCTCGTATCGGTCACTCGGGAGCAATTTTTCAGCAACAGACTCTTATAATACATAGCTCTTTCTTCTCGCCAATGTTTCAACAATTCTTCTTTTATACCCTTTTTAAATGTACTATTTTAGTCAATGATATGTAAAGGCTGGCTCGTAACAAAAAATATGTGAATGCAGTTCATACACGATAGATATGAAAATAAGAAAACTTTGAACTGACTTTCTATTTCATATTTTATGATGACTATCTACTCATTTTATATTTTATTCTATAATAATAATAAAACTTTTTATTGCATAATAAAAGAAGAAATTCAATTTTACTTAGAGATAGATACAGTGCGAAATGCGACCTTATTACTTAAATTGATTATTCTATTTTATTTTCATTTATATTTGTTTTAACGCCTGTCGTGGCGCAGAGGCACAAGCGTGCGACTGTAAACGCGACAGGTTGTGGGTTCGATTCCCACTCCAGGAAATGTAAAATTTAGTATTTTCATTTCTTGGGATTGGTAACAAGGCAAAGCGCGGCGTTGTTTTCCGCCACTCAATACGCAATACCTCAATTTGGCGGAAAGTAGGGAACGGAAATATTGAAAGAGAATGGAGTGTCTTAACACTAGGTTCTCTGGTTCCCTCTGCCTACCCCGCTATATGCGGGATACAGCGTGAAGTTAAAAAAAAAGTATTTGTTTTAATACCTAGTAATACCTAACATTATATTACTCACTCTTTTATACAGTCTTTGTTTGTCTCTTTTTTGTGTTACTTTTTCGTTATACCGAGCTTAAAAATATATCATTTCAAAGCAAATAACTACCTACGGTTTTAAGAACACTACAAAAGTTATTAAGTATTTAATACTCCTAAAACTTTATTATACATTCAATAGAACAGTTTATTTAATATTGATAGTAATTTTGCATGTACTGGGCGTGTCTGTATGTCGTACCTTCGTCAAAGACTGAAATTAACTTTCAAGATAACTTTGTGAACATGATATACATATATCAGCGTAAAATAGGTCCGTACCAGGTAAACAAGTTAATAAATCGACACTGTTTATTTATTAGGATAGGTATTTTTATTTTTATATATGATGTGTAATTTTTGTTCGTATGTTGCTTAAATACACTTTTACCGGAAAAAAAATTGATTAGCTTGACATTTTTCATTAATATAATCAATTGTTTACACTAATAAATTTATTAAATCATTAATCAATAACAACCAAACATACAGCAATTTATTTTATAATAATATATATGTGTATAAAAATTTATGGAGGAAAGGGAGCTGGTAACCAAAGGGAAGCTCTCTCTCTCTCACAATACTTTATTCTTATTTCACCGCCTATTATTAGGCATTTCCATAAAAACTAACACGCCCAAATTCGTCAAGATTTATTTTTTGCAGTTATTTTTATAATACAATTAATTAATAAATATTTAATTACTAAATATTTATATAAATAATTAAATATTTAATTCATTTATATTAAAAGTATAAATATTTCAGTCTCAACATAAAAGGGACCAGTGTCCTTTTGAATAGTCAATTTTCTTTGAACGTTGAATTGCTATAATGGTAAAAAATATACGAAATAGGTATTTTATAGTTGTAATAAAAGTGCTATTTTAACAATAATCTAAATATTGTACAAAAAATTTTGAAATAGCGAGGCTTATCCACCTTTTGGAATCCATTTGAATAAGCTTACTATTAATGTATTAGTTTTTATAAAATTAAGTAACGATTTTTTATTTTTAAAAAAGAACAACACGATGTTAGAAATTATGAGGCATTCGGAAAGTGTAAGTCCCTTATATTTCAAGTGGGACATTTAAATTTAGGTTAATAATTGGCGCCCTCAGCTATACAAAGATTTGTATTCATTCTGAGCACGTATTCTATTAACAATATGTCTTCCATTCAAAAGGCCGTGTAACCGCAAAACCTAAGTAATTCCACGGCCAAAACTGAACTGACATGTGGTTAGCCGACGTTTTCACGTAAATTACGAGGTTAAGATACTAAATCGTTTAATATTAATGTTAATTTATGTGGAAAGACTCAATTAAGGCGTATGTTCGTTACTTGGGATTTCCGATGTTGGATAAAATTTATAAGATGTAAAGTAATTTGATTTTCATGTAAAAGAGATTAAAAGAGAACAGTCTATGTACTGTATTTTGCAATAAAGATTATGTCACTATATTAATTTTTATATGTAGATATATTTATAAATAAGGCAGGGGGATGTAAATGATTCCCTTCTTATATTTTCTCGATAGAAACGATTTTCTAAATAGTTAATTGGCATACCACAACGCTACGATTTCAGTTCGCGGAAACATCATATTATGCTTTAAATATCACTTAAGCTGGGTTTGGACCAGCAAGAAAAGTGAGAGCAATTACAAAGTCATCGTCATCCATTAAACATGGAATTTAGTTATTATTTGAGATACTTGAATTTCATTATTTATACATATAAATAAGTAATAATAATATAATAGATATATTAATAAGTGAAAGAAGATGCTATGTTATACCAGCTTGTGACAAGTTTAAATGATCACGTAAACAAGCTCTGTCGCATTAATTTAAATTAATATTGCGTAAAGTCAAAATATTTATAAATTTTGTGTTAACTTCGCTCCTAACTTTATGCTTGCTTGCAAAAGTTTGCACAAGTTACCGTAATTTCATCCACCGTGCCGGGAAGTAAATTAAGCAGGATTTTGTAGCCAGAGTAAAACACAAAGTAATTCATAAAATGTTGTCTTTATTATGCGAAACATTCTTTTTTTTTATATTTTAAAATGTTTTCAAATATCTTTAAAGTAACGAAAAGTATTTATCGTAATATAAATAAATATATACACAATATCATTTTCAATGAAATTGAAATGATAGATTTGCATTTTCTATCATATTTTTATCATAAAATTGGTCTACAGGTTTTCATATTTTGTGATGTAGACAGCAGCTTCACGGTTTATTCCGCATCCCATAGTCTGAGAAAGCCTAGTGACAAGATACTCCGTGTATACACATTGCAAAAATATGGAATACTAGATCACTAACTTTGCCTTAGTAAATAACTGATTTACTGAACTGAATTTTTTTTTTTTTATTGATAACGGACGGCAAACGAGCAGAAGGACCACCTGATGGTAAGTGGTTACCTTCGCCCATAGACATCTACAACACCAGAGACGTTGTAGATGCGTTGCCAACCTAGAGGATACTGATGGAAGGGGGGACAATGTAGTAGTCCACTATCAGAACCACTACATTTTGGGGAAAGGATGGGTGGGAAAGGGGAAGATCTGGCTTACATGCCATCGAACCGGAACACATCATTAGATATTTGGCGGTTCGTCTTTGACATGATAGTGGTCGCGAGCCAGTCGGAGGACGAACCTCCTACCACCTAACAGAAAAACAATAACGAAATAACTCTGAATGCTAAAACAATAACGAAATAACAGTTATTTGTTAGTATAAAATGTATGCTAAAATTATAATTAATCTTGATCTCCCTCGCCACTGAATACAACGTTTACGAGCAAGAAGTCAACACCTCTTGAATCTGAAATGCAATAAAGTTTGCGAAACTTGTATACAACCTCGTTCATACTCGTTCATCGTTTACAGAGCAACATGAAATATTCTGATTTTCCATTCGCAAAAGTGCAGTCAGTTAAAAGCCGGACGTAGGGATATTAGTCACTCACGTCGGCACCAATGCCTTTATTTTGCCAGTTTTATAAATGTGTTGAAGTTTACGTTTTTTTATTGGGATTAATCATGACACATGCTTCAGTTTCTTTACAAGTTGTTCAGAGTTAATAAATCATCTACTTAAAACTTGTTTTTGGTATCTTAAACATTCTATTATGCACTGTTTTCCCACAAAGCAGAGAAAACACGTTCTTTCTTTTAGCCCAAAATCGAGACATTAAGTGGCGCCGGATCTCAACACCGCGCTCTGTAAGGGGAACTGAAAATAATTAAAATATAATAATTCCCCGTGTGGTAAACGAACTTACATCCAATCATGTTTACAGTTAGACGCTACCCCACTGCACCACGACGATGCTTCTATGTGATCTACACGAAACCCATAAAATTAGCCCGTCAGAAATTTGAATCAACAAATGTCATGTTCAATTTACTTATGGATATTATTATGAATGAATATAAAAATATTTTAAAGTATTGAGAAATCTTTTTAAAAACTTTTTTTATTTCAAAAACTAGGTTAACTCTTCGTATAATAAGCTTACATTTTTAAAATTAAATTCTCCATGCAACGGAGCACAAAAGAGAAGAAGCAAAGAATAGATAAGACGCCACAAAAGTAATTCCGTATTCAGCTCGCGTTTAGGTGGTATTTGAACGAAGTCACATTTCGCATCACGTTACTGAAATTTAAAAGAAGGACACTTAAATATCTTAACTTCATTATGATATGATTTATAAATTTCAAATTAAAAGAATATATCATATAAATAATACTTTATATATATATGTATATTGTATATTGGTGAACGGCAAGAGAGGCAGAGGGAGATCTCGGTTGACCTTCGAGAACACAGTATCAATGATACTGGAGGAAGATCACGTATAAAGCATGAGGACCCCCCGGAGGGCATGCATGAAAAGGTTAATGACTGTGGACGAGGCGAAAGAAGTATGAAGGGACCGTAGCGTTAGGCGCTCCGTTCTGACTACTCCACTAGGGATAAAGCGTGAAGTTAAGTAGGTATATAATACTTTATGTTTGTTTTATCTACCAATATAGAGTAAAGATCTTGAAACTATAATTATGATTATATTGCCACATTATTTCATACAAGAGCTACATATCAATCTTTGCTTCTAAATAAAAAGAATCAACCATCAACCAGATTATCATGCAAAAAAGTTTGTTAAATTTTTAACTAATACAAAAACCAGTTTATTATTTGTTTTAAAATAAGTTATAATTTTTACAGTCTAGTTAACATTTAATCAGTTTTAAGCCATTGAATTTTCCAAAATGAACACTGAATGGAGGCAATATTTATTTTCTTGCTGAGAGCCTCATTTGCATAGTTAATAAGCTCTTTCGTTGTATCAGAATCGCGAAATAGTTTTATGAAATGAAACGATTAAAATGTCATACATAAAATACTTTCTTTAACTGTTTTTTATTAAACACTAGACCGCCCGCGGCTTCGCACGCGTGGAATTCGGTTATATCGCGCTACGTGTAAGGAGTAGCCTATAGTCTTTCCCAAGGTCTAGACTATTTGTCAAAAAAAAATTATAAAAAATAAAAATATTTTTTTTATAAAAAATTATTCGCTATAAAAAATATCCTATGTCCTTTCCCAAGTTCAGTTCTAGTTACATACAGAATTTCATCAAAAGCGGTTCAGTGGTTTAGGCGTGAAAGCGTAACAGACAGACAGACAGAGTTACTTTCGCATTTATAATATAAGTAAGGATAATGTAAGAAAACCAACCTCTCAGAAATTGTGTCAGATCTCTTCAAACTAAATATAATGCTTACATATTGTGTAAATATTTGCGCTTAGCTCATTCAGCTATACAAATAAAAGTAATATCGTCATGACTATAATTTATAACAATGGCGTATTAAACATTTCTTGTATTAGGTAGGTATTATCTTTATTATTAAAAATAATAGTACATTTAATATCATATAAGGTGCTGTTATCTTATATGTATTCTCTATGAAAATTCTATTGTCCAAATGCATTAATTTAAAAATATACCTACTACTTTGACCTAACTTAGTACATTAAGCTGCAGTTGTCTTAAAATAATAAATATTCTTAGAAGAAAAACATAAAAATCATTTAAAATAAGATTTGGACTTGTATAACTTTTGATCACTTCCTAATATTTTTTTCACTCCTAATTTCTTATATACGAAGCCTTTGAATACTTCTTAGTAAGTTTGTTTTGCTCAATGTGCAATATCTCTCAGTATTTCATTATAACAGATTATCCCCAGCTTCCCCAACATTATCCTTATTAAAATTTCACCGGAGAAATCCTTATCCCTTGTATATATAATGGCTGTAAGTGTTTACGAGCTACGGCGTTAAGATTATTAATTTCCTAACAGTCAATTACCATGGTGCTTAACAATGTATCAAAGCTAAGGGCGCTAAGGGCCCGCGACATTTAAATAAGGCCCGATGGCCCTATCAGCCTTCAACGTCATCAGTTTTAGAGCACTCTTCATTCCCCTTTAAATGGAAATTTCCACCATCAAGCACATTTCGCTTCTAGCCATAGAATTTGTGCTGATTTTGTGAACTTGTGATTTAGGCTGGAAATAACTTTAACGTTTTTAATATAAATATATTTTTTTATTTTTCTTATAGGTTAATATATAATGTTTTGATATACAGTTAATTATACGATATGTTAATTAAAAATATAAAACAGAATTTTGACGTTGGAATGAGTCTCATAGTATAAAAGCAAAATTGAAAGTATTCTCGTTTTAAAATACTAGAATATTCAACTAGATTTTTCACAAAAACTAACAAGTTGTATTCGACGGACGGAACTGAAATCTTTTACTGATTTGAAAGCATTCGATTTCAAAAGGTAATATAGAGATGCGGATACGAACGGCATTGATTCTCAAATTGTTCCAATACCTCGCGCACCAAATTGAAACAAAAAAGTATTGGGAGCTGGTGTTTATTGATCACCGATTGTATGCAGGACATGGTGATTTTTTATATGTAACATATGAATATATGTGTATTCTTCCTCCTTAATAGTAACTAAATTTTTGAATAATAATTTCGAGTTCATCTGGTACTAATATATTAGAAGAATTATCACGTGCAACTTCGTTTGCATGTAATATAAAATATAAAACCCCCTTTTTCCGTTCTCATAAAAACTTTGACAAATCCCCTCCTAATGCTCCCCTACACATACCTAAGGGATCTACATGTCAAATTCGATCTGTCTGCAATCAGTAATTCTGCTGTGCGTTGTCTGTCAGTTACTCAATAGCGAAAGAGATTTATATATGTATGTAAATTTGATCTAGGACGTTTTTATCGAAACATAATTTTCTTTTCCTTATTTTCTTTTCATTATATGGTTTTCTAAGACTACAACATACCAGTACTCGTTATTTTTTCATAAAAAAATTGTTGGAAATATATATGTTATCGCATATATTATTCATGCTCCAATGTTATGCATTGGAGCATGAATATATCATGCTTTAAAAACAAAAATAAGTAAATAAAAAATTTAGGTAAAAATTTGTAGAATTCTGTGCCAATTTTTACTTATATTGCAATACGAATCGGTTTTAGGCTTAAATACTAGTAGGTCTAGAACACAATCACATTAGTTCGAATATATAACAACCCACAATGAACAGTACACGCAACTATTGCTTCGTCCCAGTGAATACATAAAGCAGCACTTAAATCACCTATTAATATCTACTTCCAGAGGTAATTACGTTAAGCGTTGTATCGATCAAAACCGGAAATAGCGAACAGACTGTGACATCAATATTTGAACAATAGGTTTTATAATGATCTTAGCTTTTTACGGTAGCATAATTAAAACGATGTTTTCTATAATTCAAAAATGTTTAAAAAAATGTAATACTTTGTTTACAAATTTATTGTTATTATACATATATATATATATATATATATATATATATATATATATATATATATATATATATATATATATAACGCAGTTTCCACCGACTATCTTGTGTAAATGACAATAAATTTTCAATCATTTTTAACAAGTTAAGCTAGTGATGCCAACACTGCTACATTGCATTTGCAAATCACAATTTAATTTAAAAAAATAGTCCCCTCTTTTATCACCGGAAGAAGCGATAAGTCAATGTGTAATCATTTTTAAGGAAACCCCAAGTATTTCAACTTCAAGACTTCCTAAAACGAAATAGACGGTAGTTAGGTATGAGGAGCATACTCTCTATTCTATACCTTTATATTCTTATTCGTATTATATTCCATACTACATTCATAATATAATATTCGTACGTATATATCACATCAAGGACTCAGCAAAGCGTTAAGAGAATACATAAATTTTATTTTTCACCACAAAATATTCTAAAAGTAGAAATAAAATAAAAAATAAAGCATAGGAAAATAGCGCACATTTCATACATATTAAATTGCCGTATAAGCGATTGCTGCATGCAAAGTAATGACGCTAGCGGATATTGAAGCTTTCACGGTTTCACGTCATTTTTGTTGAAAGTAATTTTTGCGGTGGAAAATAAATGCAAAAGTACACAGTTAACAACATTTTGTGTATTAGCTCATATGATAACGAAATCTAGATGTGTTGAATATCGCAAAGAATTACCATTTTTGCCTTATTACATAATTTTTAAAATAATTAATTGTTCCACAAATGATAATTGTTGTAAATTTACTACAAATACTAATAACTAAATACTATAAAGAAAATAAACCAATTTAAATTATTATTAAGCATTTGAATTAAAACATTTTGAAATGCTAAGAACGCTTTGTATATCATAGAGGTGATGTTATTTACATTGAGAATGGATTGTTATTATCGAGACATATAATATACGACTTTAATAATAAACAACAAGGGAATGCACTCATTACTTAACTGTCGAAGAGAGACAATGACACATTTATAATGATAATTGAATTATACCATTAACATTGCTTTTGCAATTTTATAGGTTTGTTCTGCATTAAAAAAACATACTATACGTATACGTACTCTGGTATTTTTACGTTACCTACTTTTTAAGAAATAAAAAACACAAAACCAACCGAAATATTCAAATGAATTGAACATAAAAGAATTTTCTATATAGAAAACGATCAATCCATTTTTATTATTCACCACCCTAATTCGTACAGTACTAAAAAAAGTAATTAAAACTCGTTCAAAAGCATTTTACGCCCTATTTCGCAGCCGTGTTTCAGTCCTTACCGATCATTCGCTTCATTTAAATTATTTAACAGATCTGACATATTTCGACTCTATTTGGGTTATATTAAAACGTCAAACGTAACGTAGGTAGCCTTAATATAATTATGGATGAAATCACGTAATCAATAATAGATGAATATTATATTGCTGATATAGTTTAATAAAAAATAATATACTCATTAAACGGAATTGCTTAAAAATATATAATTTTCCATAAAAACTAATTAAATTTTATAATCTTCTAATTCCATTGTCATACACTTATCTATATGTATTCTTCTTTTCAATTGTTTTTTTATATTACTTTATCCTGAACACATACTTGCTGCTTTTGTTTTTCTTTTTGTTTTTTGTTATAATTGTTGTTGGTGAAATAAAGAATTCAATAATAAATAATAATAATAATAGTGCTATAATGTATATGAACAAATTAAATTAAATTAATTTGATTTTTTTAACTTCACGCTGTATCCCGCACATTGCATGGTAGGCAAAGAGAACCTGAGAGCCTAGTGTTAAGACACTCCGTTCCCCACTTTCTGCCGAATTGAGGCAATGCGTGCTGAGTGGCGGAACTCAACGCCGCGCTTTGCCTTATTGCTAAACCCAGGAAATGAATATACGAAACTTTTACATTTACAGGAGTGGGAATTTGATTAGTTATTGTAATTTTTGTTGCTGCACGCTTTTTCGGTATAAATCAGAGGCAGAGAGAACTTAATGTTAAGATATTCCGTCATTTACTTTTCGTTCCATCTGTTAAATATTTGCTAATATAAAGAAAATCTTAAAATAATATCTCTTTTTTTGTTGGGAGACCTTAGAGATGAATAATATTTTTCTCTAGCCATAATTTTACCATATGCAAACAATATATTGGATATAAATTTCCCACTTGTAATTTAAATACAAATAATTTTATAAATGTCTCATAAAAATCCGATAATTATAAATGTTATTAAATTATACTCTTAAACAATAACCTTATTTCCCATAATAAGCTGACCTACTTCTATAAGAAAAGCTAAAAATATAAAATAACCATAAAATATATACTTATTTTACGATGTTATAAAATTTTGTATTTCCGTCTATAAACAATGATTGCAATTTATTTCAGAAAACAATATTAAAAAATGACTGTAAATGCGACCGGTTGTTGGTTCGATTCTTACTCCAAAAAATGAAAATATTAAATAATATTTTCATTTCTCACTCTAGTCAAAGCGTGGCATTAATTTCCGCCACTTGCAATGCCGCAATTCGGTGGAAAATGGGGAACGGAATTTTAAAAGAGAACGGAGTGTTTTAACATTAGGTTTCCTCTGCCTACCCTGCTGGACTGATACAGATGAGCTGGACACAGCGTGAAGCTAAAATAAATAAAAAGTGTTAATAAATTAACATTTCCAGTGAATACGTACATAACACGAGTATATAAGGTATTTTTGTAACCTAGGCTCCAGCTTTATTGCATTCCACAGACGCTTCCCCATATTCAAATTGGCTGAAAGCGCCAGTTTCAAAGATATTTACATAATAAAACAAGATTCTTACCGCAAATTTATGCGTGTTTTTATAAATAACAGCCATGCCGTCTACATATATACTAATTAAACCATTAAAATTTTCAAATTTTAATTAAATATCTGTTAATATATAAAATATACTATATACTAGTTGATGCCCGCGACTTACCTCATACACTTCACATACCTTAAAGATATGTTCTCATAATTTTTTTTTCATAGTATATTTATTAGAACTCTCAAATTTTATTTCTTTCGACTCAAAGACTCAAAGCGTGGTTGACCCTCGAGAAAGCAACAAAAAGTCAACCATCAGAAAAACAACCTAGGTCGACACCAGTGGCTCTCAGCGTCTGTTCCTCTTGATTATTGACGTCGCTATAAATCCAGTTGTCACAGAAAAATGGGAACATTTGAATTCAAGCGGAAAATTATTCAGAAAGAGTGGTACAATTTTTTTACCGATTAATCCTCCTTCGTGTGTTCTCCTTACAACGTGACATTAGCGAAGTAATTTGTGCTCACCGGCTCGTCTTAAACGCCATATTAAAGAACTAAGCTGCCTCCCTAACCTAACTTCTATTGAAAATCCCAGCTTTGGTAATAATTCTCTGCAAATCATTATCTTTTAATCGCATATCGTTACGTAGATTCTGGGAGGAGTTAGATTTTAAATTGGCATTATTGGTACACCAACTTAGTAAGACCTCTCATGAAAAGTGTATTATCATTTGAACCACTTTCTACCAATTTTGATGACTTTGAATCTAATTGGCGCACAAATTAAAACAAACCGAACAGGCCAAATCATTACTTGATGGTTCTAAATGTATAAATTGGAATTTTGTCGAGTATATACTGGATTCATATTAAATTAAGTTGACAATTGAAAAAATAAACACATGTACAAGTGAAATAAATACTACTACTTAAAGCAAAACAATATTTCAATCCAAACAATTTGAACATAGGGAAAAAGTAACGCAACCGCAATGAAAGAAAACGCGATCAAAGAGATAGAATTTCCGAAACATTATTCGCACATCATAAATATTTTATAAGGACCTTTTATGTTACAACTGGCATAAGAACGTAATAAAAATCTTCGATTTGTGAGTGTTTTTATACATATATAAGAATTATTTGATTTATTAGCTCCAATGTGCCTCTATTTATTAGAGTTTAAATGAAAATGATTGTCAAGGAACGTCAAAATTTTTCACGTCAAACCAAAAATTTGCTATAAATAATAATAAATGCTAAAATTTCAGTGAAATACAAAACCAAATATTTAGAAAGAAATCCATACAAATAAAATACATCAAGATTTAGGTAATAAAAGTGATAAAAAAAATGCAGAAGTCCAACTAAGCAGTTCCCTCCTGCTAAGCACAAAAGTCTGGTTCGGTGACGAGGATGGCAGCCCAACGCAGATAGTGCAAAACGGCCTGGCGGAGTTGGCGAACCAGCAAGGCAAGGTGGATGGCCCAGGGCGACGGTAGAGGGCGCGTGCAGTTACCGTCGGCCAGACACTGCATCCAATCGTTCCTCTGATCGTAGCGGTACTCCGTTCCATTGGAATAAGGAACGAGCGGACGAGAGAGTGCGTCTGTGTATGCGCACACACTTACGTACTATAACATATTCCCGCGCAGATGACACCTGGCAAATCAGTGTGTCGCCGTCGACGGATACGTCTAGGAGGACATCATCATCATCATTTATTAGAGTGAAGTACTCCATATACAACCACAATCCATATGTTAACTACCATATTCAAGCGAATTAATATCTTAAGGCTAGGTTTCAAAAGTAGATAGATCTCCTTTATTTCAACCCGTTATGTTCTGTTTTTTCCATTAAAAGATAAAAATATCCATGAAAGAAATACAAACTCTTTTATAATGGTGATTAATAAATCATTTTTATTATTTTTTACTTATTTCATTCGAAAAATTTATTTACTATTATTTTTCAGTATTTTCCCTATCATTGTTTGTTACCTTTCAATTTAAATTAATTCACGGACAAAACGTATGCTGTATGTAGCGCCATTAGAAAAACATCCCTCAGTTGCAATTTTCAACTGGATTCGAGCATCGTATTCGAGCGGATATTGTGACATTTCCGACAGCAAAATTGTTAAAACCAGAGACATATCGATTAAAACGAATCTGAGAATTTTTTATCACTAACAACCGCTGTGGGTGAATAAAATATAAAAATATTTTGAACCGGATGATGTTTTAAAGAAAAAAAATATTAATAATATATAAAATCAACACTCTCTTAATCATAAATAATTTGTCTTTCACATTAAAATATTTAAAAAAAATCAACGCATTCGAATAATAAAACTGCCATTGTTAACTGTTTCAAGTGGACAGCTGTTTTTAATAGCTCTCGAGAGACGGCAACCACTCGTGTGGTCGTCTCATAATGATTAACGATGCAAAAATGCTTTATTTGGGCTTTGTATTGATGAAAACACGATACGGTGCTGGACGTGATTGATTGCACTTGCTATATATTATATACATATTTCTTTCATTGTGCTGGGAAATATATCACTACGATTGTGCCAAGAGTGCTGACTGATGTTACAAATAAATTCATGTACCGCTTTGAATGGGCCGAAAAAATCTCACGTTTTGAAATACGTAAACAAATATGCTTACTTTATTATTTTTGGTTTTAAAATATAAATTAATGAGTCGTCTTAAATCGTCGTTTTTGAATTTACAGAAAAAAGAAAATTATTTTCTGTAAATTCAAAAACCTTTAAAAAGTCAATATAAAATATTGCCTCTATAATACTTGGCACCAACAATGTATGGAAAACTTAAAAGGAAACTATGAAATAAGTAGATACTATTAATGAAGAGTTGTCGCCCACATCCTCGTTTTCATAGCCTTTATGACGCTACCCATATTATGTCCATCATTCGTAGTTTCAATCGTAAAACGTAAAATCCGGTTTTACCCAATTCCCGTAAGACTTAGGGAAATCCTCAGTGCTCCCTTACACTGTCTAAAGTACTTACATGTCAAATTTCAGGTTTATAAGGCCAATAGTTTCGGCTGTTAACTGTAATACGAAACAATTCTGTATATATATTAGTAATATATTAAGAAAAAGTACATTTTTTATTCCCTATTTATGTCGGATAAATAATTATTTTGGTATAATTTAAAGTAACTGAAAATGTATTAGACTCCTTTTAATAAATAAATTTTTCTCTTAGAAAATGGGTAGCGCTGTGATAATGACAAACTAATATTTACTTAATGCCACTTTTATAGGCTATTACACAGGTTATCGTGCGTCGTAAATGAACGTCAGTTTCATTGAATATACAAAGTTTATCGTTGCTTATTCTTAGTTACTGAGAAATAACGCATAAAATATATATTATTTATATTAACAACACTCAAATAAATAGTTTCATCTTTATATGTTCTTTTTTAATATGAATTATTATTAAAAATATCTTTTAGACTACCAGTGGCGAAGCTCGTGTTCGTATCGCGTTATAAGGAATAACGCGATTTTTATCGGTTTCCCTTTTGTAAATTACAATAAATCAGCGGTGGATTTACCAGCATGTTGAGTAGAGTGAACTGACGATTTGCAAGATTAGAGACGTAAACAAAAAACAAGGTCGATAAAAATTAGGGATTTCTAAAAAACAAGCTCCATCAAATCTTTTATCGACATAAAGAAGTTCGACGAAAATAAGGCACCAAAAAAATACAAGTTCGACAAAAGTAAGCTCGACAAAAATTTGGGATTGCAAAAAGATCAAGGTCGACAAAAGTAAGCTCGACAAAAATTTGGGATTGCAAAAAAATCAAGGTCGACAAAAACTTAACAACCTAAACCTTGAAAATGTATAATATTTTCGGACTGACACTGAGGTTACTCTGTAATCAACAGTGTAATAAAAGAGACTCTTAGAACGAAGTGACCTAAATCAAAATATTAGTAACTTTTAGCTAAAAAGTGACAATTACAAGCTTATTCTAACATTGAATGGTGGTTTCCTACTAATCACAATTTTGTCATGTGTGACACCGAGACCTTAAGAAATTTGTATGCCACCATGTATATTATACACCATGTATAAAGCGTAAAAAAATAATTATCATTTAAAGAACTTTCAAGAAATTCTGTCTTGTTATTAGGAGAAATCTATTTTGTATATGAGAGTACTATACTCCCCAAGGAGCCTGTGAAGTTTCAGGTTTTTACATCCACTAGTTTCAACCGTACGTTGTCTGTCAGTCACTCAGTGAGTAACGGAATAATTTTATGTATATTGATAACCATTAATGTCTGAACATGTCCATGTAGACTGTTGATTCTAACAATCTCATCAATATTTCATTTGAATGCTAATCGTTATATATTTAGCAGATGAAGTAGAGTAGGTATTTTATTACTTATTGTATAAGTACTTGTAGAATAAATATTTTATACTAAAATTATTATATTACAGAAAAAACATAAAGGTAAGTACTATTAGTACCATATGAAATGTTATTAAACTATTAACTACAGTACATAATATATGAAAACAAATTTAATTCTAAAATCAATATGAATACAATTTTTGATCATTCCATTTATACTCTACTATCTACAAATACAGATAAAAACATAATAAACTTTCGCATGTTTGTCAGAAAAAGTATCATAAAATAAAAACGTTATTGCTCTTATATATATGAATTCTTATGGCACTTTTATTAAGTTTCTAGTGAGTTTCGTAGTGTTATTTAACTAATAAGTAACTGTATTCCCCAGGTCTCACAGCGCAGTCCGAAAGTAAGAATTTAAAGCATGTTAGATTTTCTCAGAGTTGCATCCACTTTACTTTATAACAGAGATTTTCTAGAATCTTTAATAAAATACCATTTTACGTTACGTGGTTAAGTGTCCTTAGTTGCGAGTTCTCTAAAGCATCTCCGAAGTTTTTTCAAAGTAATAATAGTACGGTAAAATAGTTATTATTTCTGCATTCTAAGTTAGTGATTTAAATATTCTTTAAATAAATGGGTATTGTCATAATTAAAAGAAATCAGCTTTCAAATTTGAAAAAAATCATTGGAACTTTATCGTATTTTTAAAAGAAACAAGTTGTCTAAAGAAGGTTTTGTATGATTAACAAAGCAAAAACATCAAAAGTTTTAAAAAAAAACTGAGATTTACTTACTAACTTATATCACTCAATTATCTAATTTCCACCAAAGTTATTAGTTTAAAGGCATTTCAAATACAAAGTACACTTGCAACTAAGGACTTTTTCAATTTCGACTTTCATAGAAACGACTTCATTAGGATTTTTTCGCATGTCGTAGTCCTAAAAGGTTCACAATTTCTTATTTTTAAAAACCTACCCAGTTTGTACCCATGTTTGAGTTGTGTCATTAGAGTTTTGACATATATTAGCCATTATCCACACCGGGTTCGAGGACGACAGGTGAGTGCCCATTTTGAAGAATCTGACTTGAACATACACTTGTTATTTATGTAGATACTTTCTATCACAAGAAACATTTTGGATCTATTATGTAATATATTTAAGATTAACACATAAGTAAATAGGATATATTTATAAAATGAAAAGATTTGTTATTAGTTTTATTTAAATTTAACTTAAAGGTAATATTTTTTTAATCCGGCGGAAAGTGGGGAACGGTTCAAAGAGAATGGTGTGTCTTAACACTAGGCTCTCTAGTTCCCTCTGCCTATATGCGGGATACAGCGTGAAACAAAAAAAATGGCGTATGAAATTAATTAAATAAATGTATACGGATCTTTAGAAACTTATTATCAATTATATCGTATAAATGTATTCACATATTACCAAAGACCTTTTAATATATATGTATATACTATTTCAGTACAGAACACATTACATACCTTCTACAACACTGTCAAATAATGTTGATATTTTGCCTTAAACCTTTTTGATTTCTATAGATAAGAAAAGAAAAGAGTAATGGTAAGTCAAGTAGAAGATAAGAGGTACGTACAGTATAGAATTCTGTTTAATTTTAATTTCCTGGATATAATTATATAAACGAACCCAACCCTCAAGTGAGGTTTTAAGGTAATTAATTAAAATAAAGCAGATATGACGTAGACTATTGGTAAATTACGCTTGATCAAATTGCTACGACACGTTTGTGTAGCTGTCCTTCTTAATCTTGCAAAAAAATATTGGTTTTAATCAGGTTCTTATAATATTTGAGGTACATTCAAAACAATATATTATTACATTTGGAAAGAAATATATTTGGTCTTGATTTTATTTTGTGTGAAAAGAATTTAGAAATAAAATATTCTTTGTACACAACAAGTAATCCTTACACAATCTTCTTGAACATATAACTTTCATTTTTATGAACTTCGTCATTTGTAATGATGAATTGTGAGTTTTTACGTTTCCTATTTGCCTTTTTCGTAAAAACTCTTAATAGAATTCTTCTCTCATGACATTGTCCACAGGGAACAGGAAATGACTGAAACGTTCAACGTACAAGTTTATTAAACCATTCCTTTTTTAATAATAGCAAAGTTGTAAGTATACAAAAGAGTGTCTTTTTTAAATTTAAAAACTCTTATTTCTTTTTTATATTATGGCTTAAAAACAGTTATTGTTACGATTTTATATTAGATGAATATTTACCCAAAAATTCAAGAAATTTCAATATACTGTTTTCGTAAAAACCAACTTAGGCATTACTGATTATCTCACTGGAGCTCTTAACGCCATAACCAGAGTACTGAACTGAACTGATTACTTTAGTGTGCTTACTTAAAATTTGGCCTTATAAATCCTTTAATAATGAAAATAACAGTAAAAATATCTCAAAGAGTTTTTCAACGAAGTTCTTAATATAAAAATATTGTAATGCAAAGACTATTGCTGTGCTAAAAGCTTTTAACGAATGCTGTAATAAATAAATGAAATGAAATAGAAATCATAAAACCTGAATCTTTCTTTCAGGTCGTAAAGAAGTATAAAAGCATGTTATAATCTATATTTACATAAATAATATAATATTGAAATATAAAATATGTTAGAACATACAGTACACAAACACAAATAATTTATATAAATAATTATAAACGAAAGGGAAATATATGTACATAAAGTTGTTTAAATGCTCTAAAAAGTACAATTATTACAAATAACTTGAAAACTCGGACGTGATCATGAATCAACAAAATTGGGTCACTCAATAAAAAGTACACCCAAAAAAAAATTAATGAATAACCTCTTCCTTTTTTGAAATCGGCTAGAAACACAATAAAGATTATAAATATGATTTCCAAACAATATTTTCAACGAAATAATGTTGGTTTAATATAAAACAAATTTGTTATATCCGCGAACACAAAGCCGAGGTCTTACGTTTTTATTTTCAACGTAACCTTCTCTAGTTTCACACCTGTCGTAGTCGAGCTGACTGGAGTGCTTACAGTAATACCCCAGACGCTGCTGTGAGTGCATGACTTGTCATCAACTTTCATAACATACGAAGTTATTAGAAAGACTTAATAGCTGTATTTAAATAATATATTTTCAAATGTACAATATTATCAGGCCAGTCCTGACGCAGAGGCAATTGCGTGTGACTGACTGTAAATGCGACAGATTTTAGGTTCGATTGCCATTTCAGGAAATGAATATATTAAACATTTATAATAAGCAATATTTAATATTTTCATTTCCTCGCTCTGGTGATAAGGCAAAGCGCGGCGTTGAATTTCACTACTCGGATAGAATGCCTCAATTCGGCGGAAAGTGAGGAACGAAAATCTTCTTCGATTGTCAGGTTCTCTCTGCCTAACCTGCTAAGTACGGGATATAGCGTGAAGGTAAAAAAAGAAAAGAAGAGCAATAATATATTTACACTTATAAAATAAGTCATGTATGCGTTAAATATTGACAAAAAAACTACCCTTTGAATTGAAATCTCAATTGCCTTGGGCATAAAATGAACCAATTCACTTGTCACCGGTTATTTGTAAGAAAAAAATGTAAAACTGCTCAACATGTTTCAACAATGTTTCTACTCAACTTCTATTACATTTATTCTTTACTCAATATAACTGCAGTTAAATCATTTATTAAATAAAAAAATTGCGACCATAAAATCATGAAGGTCTGCTTTTTAAACGAGTTTATATTACACGTAAGAATTGGTTGAATATTCTTTAAACTTTTTCAAAATAATCCAAGGCAAAGGAAGTCTTTCAAAACCCTTCCAAGAATAATTAAACTTTTAATGAAGGCATGAGATTTTGCAAGAAAGCCTTTTTCTATTAGAACCATTTTATGGCAGATAATATATAATGATATATATTAATAATAAGGAACAGTCGTGACGGATATTCATAACTTTACTACATTTTAAGAGAAATATAAAATAAAAAATAAAAAAAGGATGCATCGGCCGGGAATCGAACCCGGGCCGCCCGCGTGGCAGGCGAGCATTCTACCACTGAACCACCGATGCTTATACATATAAGAGGTAAATATCTAGACATATTAATAACATATTTAATTTTTTAATGTAAATAGTTCAAGTCTATAAATTAAGTTTTATTCACATTTAAATGCTTTCATAATAAAATTAGTACTGCCTTTTATATTATATGTGTAAAATATATTTTTATCGCGTCTTCAAAAAAATTAAAGAGCACAAATTACTTCGTTGCCCATTTCCGTCTCTTTAAAAATTATATCCACCATCGTTAATTCAAGCCTAGTACCTTAGCGGTAATGTTATCCGAGTCTTAAGCTTCAGTCCAGTTAGTAAGACTCTCTTGGGCAAGATATTGCAAAACTCTTGCAAAACAAAAAGTTTTAAGTAAGTAATGGAAATGTAAATAAAAACAATAATATATACATAAATATCTCATTTTAACAAAAGATACATTCGTATATAGGTTCGTTCCGTATGTTTGTAGTACATTTATAAAATAAGCACAAAAACAGATAGAGGAAACACGTATTCTTAAAACCACATCATCGAGCAAAATTCAACCATTGAGCCACTAAAGTCATATAATACGGTTAGATTTGATGTAAAACAAAAATAACAGCTCAAAATTAATTTCGTTCTGTTACATATAAATTATTCTTGTTTTTTTTTTATGTATTCTCGTTTTTACGGCGATTGAAAGGATTATTACAAAAAAAGAATACTCTAATCTAATCTGTAATTACTTTGATTATATTTTTTGATGCCTACTACCTACCCCGCTATATGCGGGATAAAACGTGAAGGTAAAAAAAAAATATTTTTTTTTTTTGATCATTGCAAGTGGGGATTGGAGTGAAGCAAGAGGACGGAGCCCTTTAGTCTGTTATAAAACTAACCTTAAAACCCGTTATCGTGACCCCTATAAATACAAAACTGTAAGATACTCGTAACGCTTATTTAGAGTCAAAGTGTATTGTATTAACTGGCGCTGACTTGGCGCACATAAAGGGTACATGCAATTGTTGTAATTTCGATATCTTCTCAAGGCTTTTATTAAAATATGTTAGTATTTAAAAATTTATTTTTTTGTCATATATTTTATTTTTAATGAATCAGTTTAAGAACAACATCTATGCAAGGAACTACATGTTTACTTATTATATCGTTAATACTATTAACTTTTACGTTAATTACTAAAGTAATAAAAAAAAATATATTCTTGCTTTTCTTTAAAAATTCAATGAAATATTATATCTATAACAGAGTGTGTTTATTTTTTTCTTACTATTTACACAGCCCTCGCAAGGGAACGTCACAGAAAACATGATTTTTAACGTTTTTTCTTCACAAACCCAACTGAACATTGTTTTACCAAATATTTGTTCACAAACGTTCTTGCACTCCGTCTTTTTATAAGTGAGAATAGATAAAAATCCATACAGTAGTTTTAGTGAACTACCTGAACAATCAAAAATTCACCGTATCGTAAAATTTTATTTTATAACAAGTGTTGGAAACTTAAGTACGACTGATCTTACTTTGTTGTTTGATCTTTTTAAAGCAACACACCAAAAGGTGCTATAGGTAATATTTAAACTTTGTCATTTTTTTTTTCGACTGTGTAGTATGCTGTTGGCCCTATTGGCGTCGACAGCGTCGCCGGGTTTTGTGGGGGGCCGAGCTTGAAGAGCTCTGACCCTGGCTTGGCCTCCTTGGGAGGAGGACCATCAACTTAGAACTGCAGTGTCACAAGGGCGCCTCCTGTGGGGCCAAAACTTTGTCATGGGAAATCCCGAATTTATATTACTATTTATATAAGTACTATATAATTATAGGATGATAGATGTCCTATAACTAAAAAGTTAAATTTAAGTTAGGAAGTAGCAAATTAAGTTTTTTTTTTATTTACAAATTCATGTAAAAAAAATGTTCATAGGAAAGTTGGATAATTTATATAAAATACATGTATTATGCAACGTGTTAACAATCTAATGATATATACATACATACATATGTTTTTAGATTTACGATGTAGCAAGACCATTAGAAACATTTTTGGACGCCATTAGCGAAAGTGTAATATTTTCGTAAGTAACAACCTGTCTAAACGGTTAAAAATACGCAAACGAGTAGGGGAATTCAAAGCTCATGTAAAAAATGTAGCATGATTTTTCTTTTTATATTTGCTTGAATCAGCCCATGGAGATCCAATGCTCTTCCTATTAAATATTATCATCTAAAGTCTAAATTGAATTTACTCAGATTAGGGATTTTAAATGAAATGACGTTTTCATTCAGACCCTATGGAGTTCCTCCAGTTTGTTAGTTCACTTTTTGTAACGTAACCATATCATAAAATTTGTTACAGGCTGAAATTTTTCGGTTGTTTGCTTTTTTGGTTGATATTCTCGTTAAAAATTTTACCTACCTAGTTAAGAATTTTTCAAAGCTTTTAAATTTAACATACTTGTTATCATTCGAAGGTGTTACATAATTAGAAAATAAACGTATGTAAATTGTATGATATTAGTAACTGAATATTTCTGAACATTCAATCTTAATGACAAAACAAAAGATTAAATCAGGCGTTGAAAGGCTTTTACATTGTTTATACGAAACTTCTTCAAAATAAATCGCTCTATATATGTAGTTATATGATATATTTTAAAACTACTGAACCCCAACTAAACGTTATTGTCCTCACAACAATTCATTGTTCTGAAATCGTAGCATTTTCACAAATCCGCCGACCGGCCAGCTAACTCGCTTTCAGCAATCTTGTATAGCTGTAACGAGGCTATTGTTCAACAGATTATAATAGCAAAACTTTCATCAGGAAACTTAGAATTGTCTATATAACAAACAATACTTGAAAACTTCTATGAAGAACAATGATATGTTTGATTAAATCATGCATATTTGCAAATAATTATTATTATGAATGCTTAGAATTATGCAAGCGTAATATTTTACAATGCTCAATCATTTTAAAATATTCTCATCATTTAAATAATGAATAGCCAATATTTAAAAAATAGTCTATTGTTATGTTATGTTAAAAGTTCAAAAACTTTTCTTTTTACATATGTAAATTAACCTCTAATAACTATGATTAAAACGATACTAATTCCGAAATTTGTGGGGAACGGAATTGTTGAAATAGAATGGAGTGTCTTAACACTAGGTTCTCTGGTTCCCTCAGCCTACCCTGCTATACGCGGGTTACAGCGTGAAGTTAATTCCCGGTAAGAGAAGAATTAATCAGTATTGTTTCAAATACGTTATTACGTATTTGTGAAGGATATCTATCTATGTAAATTTAATTTTTTACTAGCTGTATTCTGTGACTTTATTTATTTGGACTATGGAGTCCCGTTTTTTTCTCTTTTCGTAGTAGTTTCAAGAAACCTCTCTTGGTTCTCCTTCTACACTCCATAGCATTATGGAGTACTACTATTTGCCCAAATTTCAGCATTTTATGGTAGTTTCGCCTGTACATTGTCTGTCAGTCATTCTGTAACGTGAGCATTGTTTTATGTAAAGAATCATTTCTTTACATAAAAAATTAAATATATGAATGTAAACAATCTAAGCAAATATATTTTTAGTCAATTCTCTCATAGAAATATACACAGAAATATAGTCTAAAATTCACCACGTCCTATTACCATATCTGTGACACCGAGCGGGGACCGAAACTCGCCAGAGGCCGTCTGTTTGATCAAGAATGCATTCCGCATTAGATAGAACCGAATAAAAATCGAGGACAAATATTGGACCACAAAAGAATATACCTAAACCACTACTGGGTGGACGTAGCACGTAAAAATTCAATTTTCTTTTCAATAACTCATGAGGTAAATTTTATGTGTACTTGTGAAGGCTGAAGTACTTTTCTGAGCTTAAAATACATTTTTCATATTCTTTAATATTTTTTAAAATATTTTATAAATATAAGCAAAACTAAATCAGAAAAATAACAGTATCATGTTTTATCCCGCATAGAAGGTATATCAGAGGGAAATTAGTACCAAATGACTTCGTTCGCTTCCCACCCAAACTTGAAACATTGCGTGTTAAGTGGCGAAACTCAACGCTGCGCTTTGGCAAATTTATTTAAACACACTATTTTAAAATTAAGAAACAGTCTAACCTTAAAACCTCAGCTTCGCCCAAACTTCATTTTTGTATTCATAATTGATGAATACACATGATATTATTTATACACATGGTTTTCTAGACATAATATTATTTTTTTCTTTCTGCAGAATCAACAAAAAACGATAAATTTCCTAATCTTATTTTTTTAATATATTTCAGACGTAAAATGAGTTGAATAGGGAAACCAGATGGTTTTCCTATTCAACTCCTCCTCCTCCAAACGTCATATGTGTATTCGTAATGATTACTTCTCTAACAGATTTTTTTAATAATATTTTTTTATAAACACAATCAGTATAAATTATGATTTACGGTCAAAATTATATTATTTATTTAAATTATATATTATATCGTTTAATTAATTATCAAAATAAGCCTCAAAGAAATTTTAGGGCCACCTGACAAAAAAAACGCTTCTAAATTATTATAGTCATAAAAATATAAAAACTATTTCCGTTGATACTATAAAATACATTTTTATCAAAATTAGAAAATGTTGGATTTTATAAAGACTCAAGTATATGTTAAATGCACCACTCTGAGTGCAAGCGAATGATAAACTTAAAAGCACCATCCAGTTAGCTCATTACCGCTAGCCTAATGTATTATTCACATCGCGGTGAAGCTGGCTAACAGAAATCAGGGGCAACAGGCGACTGTATGTGGAAGATTCTCACTTAAATCCATTAGAACATAAAATTCTACCTTATTTAAACAAATATTTCATACTTTATCATCCGATTTTAATAAAAGGATAAGGTTATCCAATCGACTGTACCGCTGTGTTGTGTTACCGCATAACTTTTTTACTGGGAGAACCAATTAAGGTTGATTCTTTTTCGTATGATAGCTACTAATTCTGAGGTTCTGTTGGAAATTAGTTAAGATCTGATGAGTAGTTTTTGAGTTATTCGTAATATTTACTTAAATCCTTTTCCATTTAGTTTGAAGTCGCTTTTTTTTTGTTAAAATATTAATATTATATTAGTGTATATTTGAATGTATGACAATTTATTATAGTGATTTGCAAGTAATGTTTTTAAATACAAAACGTAAACCATATATACTTGAGTTTCAAATTAGTAGCTCAGTCCTACCTAACTCATTAATTTGTAATAAAATGAATAATTTATTTCAGATCTGAAGAGTGTTTCAAAGAAATCAACTTACATTATCTTCAACATAAAAATAAATAAAAGACATTTAAAAACATTTTAATTAGGTTAAAGCTCTTCTAAAACTTTTGCCTGTATATAGAATTTTAAGCTTATTCCCAAAATTAGTATACGTGACTCAATTACGTCCACCGTGGCTATAGAGAGATCACGTAAAAACATAATGCTGCCTTTTAATATGAGGGGAGCATCGTAAAACGTCAGTATCAATAAATGGATACGTTCAATTCGTTGAGCATCTGTTATATCAGCATACTATATACTTACTTAAATATTTTTAGTATTGTAACTTGAAAATTTATTATATTAATAATAGTATTAATGGCTATAGAGCCAAATCTTAAAATAATCATTAAATCTAAATGTACATATGTATACATATATATTTGTTTTGTTTCATTCTTTTCATTTTATATATGCATTGTATGCCTAATAATGTATAGAAGTATATTTTTAAATGTCTTCCTTCATTTATGAATAAAATTAAATAAACAAAAATTGAATTAAATAAATATTTTTGAATTACATATATCTCCATTATCAATTCCAGACATGTCTGTTTAAGTATATAATACAAATCGTCGCTTACTATTTTTTTACTTTATCTAAACTTTTATTATCGCCCCTATCGTTTTAAGCCAATAAATCAAAATAAACATGTTTTGCATAAATATCCTCATTTGAATATGTGTAGGCATTTTTTTTGTTTTAATAATAATGATTTGTACATTTAAATGACCTTACTTAATATGAGAATTAAAACGTAAATAAATACATATACGGAAATAAATACGCGTATATATACGCGTATATCGCACCTGCAACGATAAACGAATGCTTTACATAAAAATTTCAATAAAATTCAGCTTTCACGAACTGGTCGTCCATGCGTACAATACACACCATTCCATTGCGACTATTTGACGTGTGTCCTAAATTGCACCATATTCAAATACGAAGTACATACATAAATGTATGCGATGTGTAAATAGTATATGCAAATGTACGCATTGTGGTCTAGTACTGCTGTTGGTGACACAATTTCATACTAACATGGAGGTGAAATTTCAGTAAATGGTAGTGTAAACTACTAAATTGCAACTAAACTATTTTAATATTGTACTTGCTGAACGACTTTTGTAGTGCATTTGTCGTGTGTAGGTTTTAATACTGTGAGGAAACGTTTCACGAAAAATTATCTATATAAATTATTTACGTACCAGGTATGAATAAGTTTAAATTTTATATGTAACTTGTGTGATTTATGTCATCTATATATAAATACATGAAGCAAACACTTTGTATCCCTTTTTACGAAAATAACGCGGACGGTGGAGCATGAAATTTGGCACATTTATAGTTTACATAGAGAAGGAGTGACAGGCTGCTAATATTTTTTTTAAATAATGCATAAAAAATATATTAAATTAAAAAATAAATGTTACACACCCTACCATGGTTTGACATCCATGTTAACATAAAATTACATATATGCTAAAGACAGCGCGTTGTTCACGCGTCAACAGACACTAGTTTAAATAGTTTTGTATCTAAAAGTATGAACGCCTGTTGTGACGCAAAGGTACAACCGTGCATCTGTAAACGCGACAAATTGTGGGTTCGATACCCACTCTAGGAAATGTAAACGTTTAGTAAAGTTTAGTTTGTCTTAACAAGTCGGTTCTCAGGTTCCTTTTGCCTATCCTGCTATATGCGGGATACAGCGTGAAAATAAAAAAAGAGGTATCTGATTTCTCTGAAATTTGACTGATTTTTCTAGATTTTTGACTGACCTAACTTAATTATTTATACCTACCTACCTATCTGCCTAACTTCACGCTTTATCCCTAGCGGGGTAGTCTGAGAGAACGGAGCGCCAAACGCTAAGGTAATAAGTAATTATTTATTCACCGAATAAATAAAGTACAATCTTAATTTCTAGTAATGATTTCTAAATTGTATATACAATTCGATTTATTTATAATATAATTAATTATTCAACTTTTTTTTCTAATCTATATGTATTATTTTTCTTCAATTTTGTTCAATTAAATTACTTATATATTTATGCATTTTTTTATTATGAAGCACTATTGAATCTAAAGTATAAAAGAGGGAACAACGGCAGTGTCGGCTAATGTTAATCAGCGGCAACAGGCGGCACAGTGGAGGGATTTGACGCCGGTTGCACACTGATATTAAATAAAGTCACATACAAATGAACTATATTTTTGTTCCTTGTATTTTTAAGATACCTGAATCGTTCACGTGATTTTTTTTTTACTTTATATCGAAAAATGATGTATTAAATATGAAAGCATATACTGTTTCTATGGAAAATATTGAAGCTTAAAATGTGCTTATAAATAACAAGCTTTTGAAAAGTTCCACTGTAAATAAAATTTTTGTCTATGCGTATTTAAAAATCTTAATTTAATTATGAGTACTAATAATATTTAAATATATTTATTTTTATAAAACAGACATATACAGAACCTTAATAAAAGGTCGTTCTTCGTTTTCAAATAAAAGAATAATTGAAATTTTAACAAAACAATCATGATTTTATCAAAAAAAATCACTACAAATGATGAATAACTCAAAAACTACTTGTCTGAACTAGAATTAAGTGTAACACACATAACACAAAAATACAGTCGAATTCAGAACACCCTCATATCTTTAAAGTCGTTTCAAATTTCACCCAAATAAACCAAAGCGTATTGCACTTCGACCTCACCAAAAAAACAAAACGAAATAAGAACCTACTATCGTCGCCGGTTTCATTATATCCTGAGTGTAATACGACATTACTATAATCATTATAATAATAATATTTTAAATAATGTTTTACATTAAACTAGGAGCTGCTCTAGTCACAGTGTGGAATGTTCAAGCTAGTCTATCTAAATTAAGTCTGACTACATTCCCAGCAAATACCCTCCAGTGGTTATTACCTTGCTACATAAGCAACGTAATTAACTATTAAGCTATGCGTATATTTGTTTTGTTTGGTGGTAGGAGGTTCGTCCTCCGTCTGGCTCGCGACCACTATCATGTCAAAGACGAACCGCCAAATATCTTATGATGTGTTCCGGTTCGATGGCATGTAAGCCAGGTTTTCCCCTTTCCCACCCATCTCTTGTGTTGTAGATGTTCATGGGCGAAGGTAACCACTTACCATCAGGCGGTCCTTCTGCTCGTTTGCCATCCGGTATCCATAAAAAAAAAAAAAAAAAAAAAAAAAAAAAAAAAAAAAAAAAAAAATTATAATATAATCATATTCTCCTAATTAATTATGATTAGACGTACATACACGCCTATTAGTTTAGTAATGAAGATTATATGATTAACTTAACACAAAATTCAAATAATTTTAGTTAGTCTTTAGCCTTAAATCTTAAGAGAACGGAGTGTTTTAACACTAGGTTCTCAGGTTCCCTCTGCCTACCCTATGTGCGGGATACAGCGTGTAGTTATACGAGTAGATGCCATCGTTTAGTGTTTAACTGTAAACAAGATTGGTTGTAGGTTCCATTCTTATTTGGGGTAATAATTATATTTAATTTATTTTAACACCTCCACACTAGTAAGACACAACGTGGCGTTGATTTCCGTCTCTTAGTACACAATGTCTAAAGTTGGCGGAAAGCTGAGAACGAAGTCTTGACACTAGATTCTCTAAGCAGAAAGCTTGCTTTTTTATCTAATACAATAATTCTATTATCAAGCAATTACTTTGTCCAATAGAAAAAATATACAAAAACTAAGAAATTTAATTATTTTAGAGTATTTTATCAAAATCTTCAGATAACTTCAAATTGTGTCACCATAAAATTACTTCTACTACGGGTGGGATTGAACAAAGAAATTAACGATTTAGTTCAGCAGTTCTGACCGTTTGCCTAATGACTTCGGTCCGTTAAGCTGCGGCCAATAGCGCTTTAAGCTGAAGTAAGGAAAATAAAGCTTTACTAAGACTTACTTACTATATTCCATTTACCGACGTAAGAATTGATCGCTGTAAGTGAAAACGCCATATACTCGTATGTAGGTACACATTATGTGGTTTAACGTTTGAGTACTATAATATGAAATTTAGAATTTACGAGTTTTGTTATTATTCACTTTTATTCACTACTAAATTAATAATTTTATACACTCGATGCTTGTGGGTTTAAATACCACTAAGAATATTTTATATTTATCTTAAAATCTAAAATTATTTCGTACAATCCATTTAGTGGCGGAATTCAACGCTTGCGAATCGCTTTTAACAGGTAACATATTTTCGACTATATATTAAAATAATAGAAGGTTATTTTTCTTTATTATAATAAAACTTGGCAATTATCAGGTGACAGTACAAAAATATAGTGTCATAAAATTGTTCATCAGACAAAGTTTGGTCAAAATATTTCGCCTATGATTTTCAGGGTCTATCATCACATGGACGAAAACCTGAGTTGGCTATTAGTACAGTATTGATACAAGTGTGCTTTATTTTTTTAAATAAACATTTCTTAACCATGCTAAGAAAACAAAAATATTTTTAATACAATATTTCTGTAGAAATTGCACCCAGATTTGGGTAAATAAAATACGATAGCGTTGTCAACGGAGAATCGTAAATCATCCCTTTATCCTTCTACTATCCTCAAAAATTCAACAACTACGTGAAATGAGAAAAAAATGTATATAATTCATAACCTTATATAAATTTTAAATGTCAAGGACAGCTTATCACTTAAATATATAAGCTTGAAATAAAGCCTCATAGTGGCTGAGTTATTAAGATTTTAATGTTTTATTCAACGCAGCAACTGCGGAAAAGCTGACTAATAGAAACGTATTACGGATTTGACACTGCTCTCTGTTTGAACCGAGATAATTTTATATTTATTTACCTGAAAGAGAATATAAACGAGGCTAACAATTGTGCTGTAATTTTTTTATATTATAAATTTAATATTACTCAAGTTGCTTATAAAATATGTTATAACACAAACTAAAACTATATAAAAAAATTGATTAAATGGAAAAGTTATACATTATTATCAAAATATAGTAATCAATACGCTTTGTCCGCTTTTTTTTACTTTTGAGGCTTTATGGCGCAATTAGACAGCATCTGACATATATATTTGATTAGTCGTGGATTTGATTCCAGTTCGCGGAAATCATTATATTTAAATTATTTTCGTTACCCCTATCTGTTAAATAAAACTGTGGTGTTGAATTTCGCCATTCAACTCAGTCTTGATTCTTAGCGGAGCATGAAGGTTGGAGAGTTTTGATTTACTGTCTACGATCAGGAAAAGTGTAAAGCGAAAAAAAAAATTACATGTTTACTGCTTTATAATTTATACAATTTATCTGTAATTATAGATTACATAATTACATCATACATATGTATGAAAATAAACAAGAGAATATGATTTAGTGTTCCTAGTATTGACACAATTTAACGGTGCTGTGAACACAAATTCAAATTTGAATGAAAGCAAACAAACATTCATTGTTGATA